>CAUYWD010000388.1:0-17785 GCA_963576735.1 Bedellia somnulentella | reverse complement strand
TATTTCCCCGAAATGCTGCCAGAGGTATTTATTCTTTTGAAAGTTACTTGAAGTTTTGTTACCTAGTTACCAGGGTACTTTTTGCCTAAATAATGTGTTAAGTGCAATCACAGCTTGGTATAAACACACTTTTACATGGATCCCCTGGATGGATTTCCCTCACCGTAAACAAACTTGATTTCTATTCTTATTTGTGTTATTTATGATATATCTTTCAAGATTTATATGAACTCAACTACAATGCAATTGGTTTGAAAACCGCAGTTAGGCAACTTATTAACTTCTTAATGAGAAGGTAATTATAGAAGCCCCTTGAACCGACACTGCGGTAATAAATTCTCACTTTCCATTGTAATATAAGTCAATGCGGTGCTGCAGATTATTCTCATTACATTAGATTTCTGCACTTTCCCCACGAGCTAAATACCTTGATTTCATTATAACATAACTGTCTATATTCACGGCTGTAATCCGGAAAAAGAGTACCTAGATTTTAAGACAAATGTTTATCAGTCAATGTTAAATCTTTCTTAAACTTCTCCATAGAGCTTCAGAAAAAGAAGAACGTTCCTTAAACGAATGTCTAATTTAGTTTAATTTATACCAAAGAAAATGGAAAAATATTTTAATTTTTACTGGGAAAAAAATTACGTAAGTAAAATGTGTACATTCCCATTCATTCGTAGCATGTCGAACACAAAAACGCCTGGTTTCTCATCTTAACTGATTTCATGCTATTTAAGTCTTAAGTTATAAAAGCCAATAGTTATTAAAAGTAAGCCCCAGATCCCAGATAAGCCCGGCTTAAAGAGACAAAACGCCGACATGCGCTTGCGCACGCAACGAGTAAAATAAAACCATACAAAATGTGTCGCGGCGCCTGCGCAAGCCTTGATAGGGCTGTCTCGTGTAATATATAATTAATATGTCATTTAACAGATGTACTGAGATACTTTTCGAAATGTAATGTAATTTATTTAAATTTTTACATTATTTTTTGCACTGCTCGGTGTCCGCGGACTTACAAGTTTAAGTACTTAGTAGCAAATTGGAAATGGTTTTAATTATTTTCTGGTATCTAAGAGATAAATGCATGTACTTTCTACAACACGACAGACATTGCTTTTTTCATTATCCTTATATATTAAACGAGAGAAGGCGGATTTTGTGAACCAGCCTGTGTCGCGATGCTAAGAGCTAGAAATTGGTCCAGGTATCAAATTGAAGGTCTCCATCTGAAGTTTTACCTAAAACTCATACATTTTCCATAACTGGATTAGTTATGGAAAATTGTTAGCTATTTATAAATTGGCCCATAGACTTTGCTGGAGTAAAAGCGCGCGCAAATGTGTCAGTCACGAGATTGAATTGATTCGCTCGCGAGTAATTTTCAATTTTGGGTTTAAGCCGGATGCAAAAAAATTTAGTCCACGCGGACGTAGTCGCGGGCAAAAACCTAGTATTGTATAGAAACAAAATTTGTGAGAAGTAGTTTCCATCTCTGCTATCATAAATATTTGCTAATATATAAGTATGAGCTACTGGAATCTAAATCTTCACCTATACTACTCAACCTTGCGACAACCTCATGAGATTGAGTTTATCTTACATTAGTCGAGTCAAACAGATTTGAACTTTGCAAAGCTGCTTAGTTTTGCATCCTGTCAACTTTATTTAGGATAAATGATGAGAAGTGGCTACACGAAGCAAACTTATTCGTTCGTTATAACGTAGGATCTTTTGTAGTACATAAAATTTTAGTTTTAACAAAATTAATGCAAATTATTTAATTTAAAAGAAGAAATTACATCTAAACATACATTAATACAAATACTCACGGCTATAAATCCGTAGCAGGGGTCTCCAGAGCTAAGGAATTGGAAATTCCTCAGCCACTTTTTGAAAGTTGAGTGGGGAAAAGATGGTAAAATAAAGGTTGTTGGTGATGGGTCTCCAACCGCATCGCCCAAAAATCCTTTAATAGCCCCAATACCGTTAATCGCCTCTTACCTACACCCACCGGAAGAAATAGGGTAGTGCTATTCTAAGCCGACACTACACAGCAGCATACATATACTCACGCTATTATTTCCCATTGGGATAGGCAGAGAATATCGATTACCACTTTGTACGATTCTGGCAAACCTCTCTTGCTTCGTTTTAAAAATAAAATTAATTTAGCAGTACTAATATAACTTAAGTGACCTTTAAAAGCAAACAAAAATGACCACTTTTATGGGCAACCCTTTAAAATATAACAGTAACAATATATTAACGACATATTTCATTGAAGGGATGACAAGCAATTAAGACGTTTATGGCGAAAAGAGATAAATGCAAAACTGATATAGGATGCGCATACTTAAGGCGTCATCACAAAACAGATTTGAGAATGATAACAGTGAATTGTATAACATAAATACTTTGTCTGGTATTTTCAATATTCTGATAAGCGGAAACTGGTTTAAACTAGAGTTATGAAAACAGGCTGTTAAGTTGTGATGGTGTAAATGAAAATTGCATTAACTTCTTCTACAAAGTATCTGTAGGTTTAAAATTGCATTTACTCCATATTTCCGCTGGTTCCGTAAGAAATTGTTTGATTATCGAAAAATAAGAACGCTCAAGTTCGTTGAAGATTTGTTCTTTGCAAACTTGATCTTTGCAACTAGCATATACAGTTTGAGTCGGAGTTAGATTTGAAAAAGTTATAGCTCGGTTTTAACAAATTATACTCAAAGATACTCGTACATATACTCACGGCTATAAATCCCTATAAGGGGTAGCCAGAGCTAAGGAATTATAAATTCCTCAGCCCCTTTTGGAAGTTGAGTGGGGAAAAATTTGTAAAATAAAGGTTGCTGGTGATTGGTCTTAAACTGCATCGCCCAAATATGCTTTAAAAAGCCCTAATACCCTTAGTCGCCTCTTACGTTCACACAAAGGAAGAAATGATGTAGGGCTATTTTAAGTCGACACTACACAGCTTACACATGAACATACCACAATATTAAATAGATCCCAAAGCAACAGCGATTTGGCTTTTCTGAATTAGAAATAACTTAGATATAACATAATTCTTCATAATAACACTCGAGTATAAAAAAAATATATCCATATTCATAATAGAAACATTCCAGCACACCTCAATATTAATTTTCTTCGTGTTAAAGTAGAAAGTTAAAATTTTAATTTATTAAGAGATTTTAAACATATAAATAAAACGTAACGAGATGTAACCGATAACTAGTGCCTTACCCACGCTTTCAGGTATTTGCGAGAAGAATGCTATATAAAATATCTTAATGAAAAAACTATCTGTGTAGTGTCGACTTAGAATAGCACTACTACCCCATTTCTTCCCGCGGGTGATCGTAAGAGGCGGCTAAAGGTATTGGGCGATGCGGTTGGAGATCCATAATTAAAAACCTTTTTTCTACAATCTTTCCTCCACTCAACTTCCAAAAGTGGCTGAAGAATTTCTTAAGATAAAGCTCTGGCTTGGCTACCTGTTCTAGGGATTTATAGCCGTGAATATATGTATGTATATGAAATAAAAACAGACATTTGTTTTGATTCCTAAGCCAGCTAATACTATTAATATACCTTTCAATTTAAGTAGTCATATACTATAATTTGCTTCGGTCAGTTGACTTACCTGTAACAAAAAAAAACATATTAATAAATTTAATTCTTTCCACTTATCCTATTACATATTTGTGGTCATATCATATGAATAGCAAAATGTATCTGCTTTTTATATTGATTTGAATATTTTGGATACAAAACTATATAAATAAAAATGAATTGCCGTTCATTAGGCTCGCTAAAACACGGGAACGTCTGGACCGATTTAGTTGATTTTGGTATTAAATTATTTGTGGAAATCCAGAGAAGGTTTAAAAGCTGAATAAATATGAAGATGCTCGGAATCAAATTTAAAAAAAAGAAATTTGTTTTCCTTTTGTTTGTTTTCCACAACTTTAGGCTTTTATTTATTGACCCGGCAGACTTGGTACTGACCAAGTCTGCCGGGTCAGCTAGTAATAAATAAATGTATACTGAAACATGTTACGATCAATAAATTTTGGTAAGGGAAACTAATTCCATAACAGCGTATTATTACATAACACGCAATAATCATAAACAACATCCAAGACTAAGAAGCATTCATCATATCATTATTACTCTATTATTTTTAACCGACTTCAAAAAAGTTCTCAATTCGACCGTATATTATTTTTTATTTTTTTTATGTTTGTTCGCCGATTACTTCGCCATTTGTGAACCGATTTTGATTATTATTTTTTTGTTCGAAAGAAGATACTCCCGGATTGGTACCATGATGAGGATATCAGGGTCTGATGATGGGATCCTAGATAAATCGAGGGGAACCTTGAAATTTTATAGGCAAATGTACCGCGTTTTACATATTTTCTGAACTTATATTGGCATTTGCTTCTGAAAATCATATTGTTATGCTGCTAAGCTGATGATGGAAGGTGTGGGTCCTTAATCACTAGGAGTTAGGAAACAGTTCTTTCACCATTCCATAAAGATTTATGCTCCTCTTCGTAGCTTTTATGAAGAGAAGTACAGGTTCACGCAACGTTTCTTTTGTTATGTTATTAATACCGAGAAAGTACCATGAGACCAGGATCTGATGATGGCATCCCAGAAAATCGAGGGGACTGTCGAAACTCACAATCATGTGACAGTGTATTTGTTCAAAACGCCGATAGGCCTGCCCTGTATAACGTGAGAACACTGCCTAAGCAACCCACGATTTGCTCTCTCTGAACAACAGGTGACAATGTCACGTGATATTCAGAAGTATTACTACCTCTGCTAACCCCTTCAGGGATATTCGGCGTGAACGGTTGAGTCTTTCTTGAGATGCAGAATTACAGACCATCGCCTTTCGAGGGATTTCAAGAACAATGTAAAGTTACATATGGTTGAGCCTATTTAATATCGTATAGTAATAGAAATACCGGAAATACGAAGAACGAAATACAGTAACCGTCGCACTGCCTCATACGAGAGGCATCTTTGCCAGGTCTACCCATCTCTAAAACTCGTAAAATAAAATAACTTTTAACAAAAAGAAAATCGACTTTATAGTGGGAAAAACAACCGAAAATAAACAATCTAGTACTAAAAAGTACGAAATAAGTTTTTAATTGAATATGAGTACTGTGATTAATACCTTTGCAATTTCTTTATTTCACACGCGTCAGTTCAACCTACCTAAATATTAAAATTCTCTTAAATTAATTTTTGAGTCGGTGCCAGTCAAACAAAAGTGAATTCACCCTGCTATCTATCTCTGATTATTACAATCTAATCAATATATATATCTATTGCCTAACGTTTTAAATGGTAATACGTACATTGTACATGTATTATTGTCAGACACACTTATTATTGTCAATCATCACGCAGGCTGGCACCGACTCAAAAATTTATTTAAGATAATTTTAATATTTAGGTAGGTTGAACTGACGCGTGTGGAATAAAGAAATTGCAAAGGTATTAATCACAGTACTCATATTCAATTAAAAAACTTATTTCGTACTTTTTAGTACTAGATTGTTTATTTTAGGTATATGTAATAGCATGTTGTTTTTAATCGTTTTACTTTTATATGATCAGAAACCATTTAATTTAACTCCATTTGGGTTAACAATTAAAGCTTATAAATAACCAATATTTATACAAAACTTATGCGACAGTATTTTTAATCATAATATGTTTGAGCATTTTACATAAAATCAACGGGTGGGCAAACTAATATCGGTATTTATTCCTCAATTAAAACACATTCCTTATTGAATTGAAATCAAATTTTGACGTTTCAAACATAATGCTAAGCAAATTTTTGAAAATTTAAGTTTTATTCATTTAGTGTGAGTCCCCAACGAGTGATAAAACCACCAAATTATTGTATAAATCCGAATGTTCCAAATATGTGTCGGAATATCATTAGCAAGTCAGTAATTTATCTTTTTCAATTTAATATTTAAACCGTTTGAACACGTATTTATATTTTGAAATTCAAATTTATTTTTTGCCTTTAAAAGCTATGGTTTATTTAATATTCTGGTATATATTGTTTAATACAGATTTTCTTATAACCCGACGGGACTGGTAACTCTCGAAAATAGGATACCCATTCCAGCCAAAATCGGCAAATAGGTGCATCAATTTAGTTTTTTAGCCAGTAATCCTTATTATATTAAACTAGAGAGGGTGGATTTTGTGAACCAGCCTGAGCCGCGATGCTAAGAGCTAGAAAATTGGTTCAGGTGTCAAATTAAAGGTCTCCATCTGAAGTTTTACCGAAAACTCATACATTTTCCATAACTGGATTAGTTAAATTGTAAGCGATTTAAAAAACGTCAAAATTGGCCCATAGACTTTGCTGAAGGCAACAAAATGTAGTCCACGCGGACGTAGTCGCGGGCAAAAAACTCGCGCGACGCAATGTGGGTAGTCCTCGCACTAGGTGGACCGTGGTGGTCAAGCCGATGATTTAGGCAGCACAGGACCGGTCGTTGAGGAGATCTTTGGGAAAGTAGTGGATGTCTATTGGCTGATTGATTGATTCCCATACCGACGACATACGTTTTACAGACGAAGAGCTTTTTAGTGTTTCCTTAATTTATAAGTGGAGTGAAATTATGATGTTTAAATTGACACTTAATAGATTCATTAGAGAATTCAAATACTCAAAAGCTTAATGTGATGTTTGCGTGTCTTTATCGATAAAATTTCACTTTCTTTTTTTTATAGGAACAGCATTCTATGATCTTCATAAATTAGCAACTTTACGGCCGATACTTAATAAATGCAAGTTGAAAAACTGGATTCTTAGTCAGAGTTGGTGTTCACATAGCAAACGCAAAAATTCACACACTTTTGATCAAATCTATTATATTGTGATCGTTCGGCGATTCTTCAAATCCATTCTTTATTTTACAATCATTTTCATACTTGACTTTTACAAGTAGAAAATGATTTTATAGGCGGTACCTAGTATATTTTTTATATGTTTTTTTTCCTATGCATATCGTATTATCCATCTTTTGCCATAGATTCCTTAGAACGTGACCTAGGAGTCTGCGTTTTTTATGGTTTGTGAAAAACCATCTCCAAAGATTTTAACCACATTTTTATCAACATTTAGCCACGGACTTGTTTATTCCGATGCTTTGACTACTTTTCTTTTACTATAATTTAATACCTAATTACCGTTACTACGCAAAAGACAAACAAACTAACACAACAAACTTAATTTCGAAAATTATAACTCTCAAAAAGCAATTTCGTCCCAGCACGAGTAAGCGTTCCCGTTAAGATGACAAACTCATGAAAAACGGAACAGTAAGCGAACCCAGCTGGTCGGCAACCGCGGCGCTTAGTAGGACCTAGTTGTCCGGTAGACGTCCGGTCACGACGCCTAGGGATGGGATAACTACTGAAATTATCGATATAATAACAAACACATATACGCACGGCTACAAAATCCTAAAAAGGGTAGACAAAGGTTCAGAATTGTAAAATAAAAAGATATTAATGTGTACAAAACATGTTTTTGTAAAGGTTAAGTTTAGTGGTAGGCAATAATTTGATTAGGTATGTAAAATGAGGTTGGTGTTTCATAGGTAGAAATTGTCATGTTTTAAAATTCACAATTAATATTATGATGGGTCTGCTTATGTGAGCATTAAATTTATAATTTGGTACTAATTTTTGATTTTTAAACTTATTAAGGTGTGTTTTTGTATGTATAAAACATACATAAAACGTTAAAGGATTAGAAGAAAATTGTAATTATGCTCTGATAGGCATTCAGCAATGATATGAAAATGCGCTTTCAAACCTGCATAAATCGATATCAAAATTATCACCATCCCCATCACTAAAATACCAAGTATTTGATTAGTGCTTCCAGCCAGTTCATTTGTTCCCTCCGACTTGACAATCCGATAATGGCAGCGGGTAGCGGGTTCGATTCCCGGGCCATTACGAACTTGATTAACAACATCAATCAGTTTCATGATTAAGTATTTGTATTTTCGTTGGTTATTGTTTGTAGTTCGTTGTACCGTTAGCAACGACGTCATTCTCAGACTGTGATGAATTGCTATCAATCTGGCATATAACAAATGGTTTAATCTATAAGTCAACTACAGGTTGATTAAAAAATGATTCAAACTCTGACTCATAGTTTTTTTTTAATTCTAAATCTAAGAAAAACTCATTGAATGTAGAATACAGAAGATTAGTCACTTGACACAACTAACATGTTAAAATAATATGATTATAGATTATATCAATTGGTTTCCAAGTACAATAATATCTCTTATCTCATTCCGCGCTTCCAACACGAAAGCGCTGCAGTGCTTTTCAAAACCGTCGCTCTTCAAAGTTCAGCTTAAAATAAACCTAAAATAATAAACTTATTTTATAACAAACATACACTTTGTTATCCTAACAGGGCTACCGATGTTACTCGCTATGACGAACGACGTCCACCGCCTCTCCATGGTACCTATTATCTATTACACGGAATGGGCCGTCCAAGCCATTGATTAGAAATATATTTACTTTGGTATTCTAGCATGGTACTCGTAGATCAGACAAGAATAGTAGAATGTCAGATATGAAAGTTATTATGCGCTGTCGTCGTCTAAAACATATTTGTGTCTCTTTGTCACTGCTGAAATAGAGAGTGTGCTTTTAAAACCTGAAGGCTGAAGAAAAATGTGCTTTATGAAGCGTGAAAAATAAAATGGCATGTATTAAAATATTGATGAAGACGAAGCTCGATAGGTTTACCTACGGCGATCGATAGTCTCTGCCTGAACTAGTGGAGTGGGTATATGAATGTATTTATGTGAGTACAACTGTTTGTTACTCTCACACATACACAAACCCAAGTTTTGAATTCTTTTATAGAATTGAACCCATAAAACTTGGATTTGGTAATAGTTAATTGAAGTTAATAAAGTTTCGATTGAAACAATGTTTGATATACTCATAGCAGAAGCCGGAAGGGAGCGGTTATCATGTGCGTGAAATCATCATAGGCCAGGAAACGAAACTCGAATAATGCCTAACAATCTTTCTAATCTCTCGCATGTTTGTTTCCTCGGGTTCAACTACCAAGCATATACTTATACGCATGTCATCCAATAAAATAATGGCTGGCATTTAAGAGTCAATTATGCCTTCCAAACTTTATGTAGCATTATTGACCAAGACTCCAGAGAGGATAGTGTTAGTGACATTTCAAAAACATGCGAAACCAAACATATAAAATTTCCCCATATTTCTTAGTCTATTTAAACTGAAAATAAATTTGCTTTTGTTAGTTAAACAAGATAAGATCTCAAAATCACTGAGAAATGGTACAAGCACTAATTGGCAGTGCTAAGTTGAGAACAAGTTAATAAACCATAAAAATACAATACAACAAACCATCTCACGGTTTTTAACAACGGAGTATAGAAAACTTCACAAAACTAATTTATTAATAAATAGAAAAAAATGAGTTTTGGCTCTAAAGATCGAGGAGTTTTTAACAATAGTATAAGTGAGTTTAGCTCCCGGCCTACAAAGGTTGCGCATGAGTTTCTAGTTGAGTAGCGTTGCGTGTCAGCCTCTTATTTAACTGATGGGATTTGAATAATAGAAGATAATGGTTTCGAGTAATTTGGTAGTCCCTATTGTAATTTTCCTGTTAGTTCTGGTTTTATATAAACACGATAGATAGAAATTCCGCTTTAATATAGATATATAGATAGATTCTTATCTAAAATTAATACTAGCGCGAATCGTATTTAAATCAATCGTGTAAATATAATAAGAATATAAAAACATAATTTGAATATTTTTGTTCATGAAAACCTCATGTGGGGATTATTACTAATAAATAAAGAGTAAATGAAGGAAAGAAAAATTTCGACACAGGCGGACACGGTAGCTCAATTGGTAGAGCGACGGGGGCGTATACCCGAGGTTGCAGGTTCGATTCCCGCCTGTGTCGAAATTTTTCTTTCCTTTATTTATTCTTTATTTATAAGTAATATGAAAAACATTCAACATGTTTTTTTCATTTACGGAAATACGTACCATGTCAGAAAAAATAACAAAATCACTTCTCCAATTTGTTTAACGCTCGTAAACGCATTAATTTATGCATCTTGTCTCAACATAAAACAAAGCATAATTAAACGCAAAGATAAAACTCAGCCGCATAAATAAACTGGCAGTATCGGGGCACATATTTATTGGGCACAATAAAAGACACGTACCACGTGATCGTCCTAATTGCCCGAGATAGCCCGGGAGCCGGCCCGCTCAATGGATTGTAAATCTGGATCTATCTGAGGAACGGTGACAAGATTGGACGATGGAATTTTAGTTATTTGATAGTTGTAGGAATTATAATTCAACGATTTTGATAAGCGAAAGATACGTTTTGGTTAATGAATTTTGGTAAATGAAAAATTACAAAAGAAGTATTAAACGTGTGATATTATTAAATAAGCCATAATTCCTTCTAGTGATATTGATTTTTATTTTAGATGTTAAAAGTGAATCAAAATGAACGTCAGCTAAACATTTTCATTGTCATGGTTAATTTATTAGAGATTAATCAAAGCTCTTATGTACTGGCATTAAAGTCTTGTTGGTGCGATAAAAATATCAGAATCGTGGACAAGCTAAGCGTCAAAGTATCGGTTTGGTTTAACTGGACAATGTTAAAGCTTCTTTTTATTTTATTGATAAAAATGCTAATGACAAAACCAATTTGAAACATAATTATAATTAACGTAGTTCATGTATGAATTAATCTAATATTCTATCTTAATCAAATTATTGATGATCTCATATGGTTACATACATATACTCACGGCTATAAATCCCTAGAAGGGGTAGCCAGAGCTAACGAATTAGAAATTCCTCAGCCACTTTTGGAAGTTGCGTGGGGCAAAGATGGTAAAATAAAGGTTGTTGGTGATGGGTCTCCAACCGCATCGCCCAAAAATCCCTTAAAAAGCCCCAATACCGTTAGTCGCCTCACGTTACCAATTTGATCATAATTATAATTAACGTAGTTCATGTATGAATTAATCTAATATTTCAAATTATTGATGATCTCATAGGAAATTTGTTATCACCTTGAAGAACTGCAAGCATGTTGCTCAGCGCTACAAAAATACTGTTGACAAAGTTTAGGTGAAAGCGATATATAAACGTAAAGATAAATTAAAAGTGGCAAGTAAAAATAAATGAGAACACAGAGGATCATTGTAAAGTTCACCATACGATTTTTTTCTTCAAAATAAAAAATCTCAATTCTGATATAGTTCAACAAGAAATATGAGCTTTTGCATTGCTGCATATTAAAAGCGCTGTTAAAATATATCTCAATTACTACCAAAGTTACAATAAACTCAGATCATTCAATAAAAAGATAGGATATACTTCAAGCTAATTATCATATAAATGATCTATACAATTGCATTCTATTTTATTAAATCATTTAATGAGTGTGAAATACTCGAGGTATCTCAATACGGCTCCGCAAGAACTATATTTACTAGCACATAAATAAACTAAATTACACCTTACTAGGAACGCAATAAAAGTGATATTCTATCGGCCATAATATTTGAATGACTCGTTTTAAATGCTAATTGACAGTTTTTGACATCGCAATGAAAATTATTGAGTTTACAACTATTACTAGAATGCGTATTATGCATTATCTTGGATAGATTTCAGAAGAGACCTATACTCGGATGAATACAAAAATAGGACAATTAATGGGAGATCTTCTGTGATATAATAAAGTAGTTTATAATTATGTGGTAAGTGGACTGTATACGTATTAAATAGTAATACGAGTCTATAAAATGTCTTCACTGTCATACAAAATCATGGACCAATGAATTTCATGAAAAATTATTAATTATTTTTGGCCATAACCATGAATATTTTTTGGACCATATATTGTTTTTAGATTGAACTGGGCATCTCATCATGTGTTTGTAAAGTTTCAGAACCCAAAGATGCATGAAGAGCAAGAACTATGAAGAAATTGAAATCTCTGATATTAAGAATGCAAGACAATGCCCAAAAGTGAAAATTAACAGTATGGAAGATATCGATTACGATCCTAAATATGCAACCCGAAATGAATAAATAATGGCTAATTAACTTTTGCAATAAAACCCCCATTATTTCCAGTCTATAAGTGATTTATAAAAACAGCCTCAAACCTTTAAACATAAGCCTCATTAGCCTTCTAATGAGCAGCCTACACGACCGCGCCGTGTAACACCTCCGAAGAAGAATTTACTAATTACTAAGCTAAGCCTTATTCGACTTGTATTTGTTTGGTTAGTTTATATATATGCATGCACACACATATGAATATATATCCGAAAAAGGGGTAGCGTCACGCGACGATCACTTATGAAGTCTTATACCAAAAGTTATCTCTTACTACAAAATTTCTTACATAAAAATTTCTTATACTTTTTTTCAGTTTGAAAAAGCTACTATAATGCCGTATTTAAAGCCACTATAAAATTATTAATATGAATAAAGTCATGCCAGAAAGCTGACAAACCAGCAGAATTATTCAAACTCATAACTACATAGTCCTTCAAATACGCGCGTATGTTCATCCTTTTTTACCATTTAGGAGACGGCATAAGTTTTAAGATTGTTAAGCACAATTTTCCACGGCTTGTTGGTGCTGTACGTGACGGTAGGAATAATAAAAAAAGGGTAAAATGAGGCTTATTTATAATACTGCACACTCATACCCCAAGTTCCGAGTACGGGCATAGTAAATCTGCGCGCGCATGATTTATGCTAAGCCCGCTGTGAGCGTGTGCCGCCATTTTATCATTAACGAATTTTAATAGGAATGCTGCCAATTTGAGAATGTGCTATTTATTAATTGCTGCTAATTTATTTATTTTATTACGACTAGGGGGAATGTACCTAATTGGGTTTTTTATCTATCACTATGGTTAGATTACGACGGCAGAGTAATAGTTAGCTTAAAACTTGGTATAATATCCATAAAACATAACATAACATTAACGTTCAAGCCGTTTATCCCCGAAGGGGTTGGCAGAGTTAACAATACTCCTGAACTCACATGGCAAGCGCCATCTAGTTTCCAGAGAAGGTACCCACGTTTTGCTAAGACAGTGTACTCACGTGATAGGGGGCAGGCCTAAATATGCGTATAATATTCAATCAATAATAATATCTAATGCCCTCAATATTTTTCATGACAGGGTATCATGGTTAGCTATCTGATTCCGAGTTTTAAAGTTAAGCTAATGACACTGGGCGAGTTTGAATCCTGGGTGAATACAAATATAGTTAGGGATATTAATCCAACTTATGTTCCATTCCATTCAAGTTCTATAAGTTATAACAATGATTTTCCCAGCGATTTTGTCTGTACTTTGCTTTTTGCTTGCTGCTTGAATCCTTGAGTCCTGATTATCATTTGTGTGTCGAAGTTAAAGCAATATCTCACACTATCGGCCACAAAATTCACGTAAAGAAATTGGGTACTTTGATTCTTATCTGTTTTCCTTACAAACAAATCCAAAAGCCTAAAAAAACATAAGTTTAGTTAATGTCATAATATTTCTAAACATTCTCGTTCTTAAAGTATGAAATTGTGGTAAATTTTCAATTCGTAAATTCTAAAATATTTTTCACTATCTGTTTAAGCCATCAGAAGAAAAGGCCGTGGTTAAAGTGTTAGTAATGTTATTGAATAACATCAATATGTTTCTATGCTCGTCGCTTTGTTGACACAGCTCTCGAGTCCGTCAGTCAACAGCCACCTGCTAGCACTTGGAATGGGCATAATGAGATATGGGAAGCACAGTATTAAGGCTTGGAAAATACACTTTTGGAAATATATTATGGATCGGTGATGCAATGAAAGTTGTCTTTTTGTTGCATTAGTATGTTTTCGTTATTATCAAGGCTCAGATTGGTGCTATTTCAAATGGTATCATCTGCGCTAACAATGCATATTATTTAGGTAGTCTAACTGTATGCACTAAGGTAACTACTTAAATAATCGCTGGCCAAAATAGCTGTGTACTGTCGGTTTAAAAGAGCACTACCTCAGTTCTTCAAATTGATGTTGTAAAGAGGCGACTAAGGGTAAAAGGGGCACTTTATAATATTTTCCCCACGCAACTTCCAGAAGAATTTCTTATTCCGAAGCTCTGGCCACTAGTTATAGCTGTGAGTAAAGTTTATATGTAAACTGTATATGGAATGCATGGATCTATCACGTTTCTTATGAATCTATAAAAAATCTTGATGATTGTTGCTGCGAATAAGTAAAACTATGAAATAAATCACATAACTCACGGTTATAAAGGAAAGTAATAAAATTGCTGTGTAGTGTCGGCTTAGATTGCTGTGTAGTGTCGGCTTAGAATAGCACTACCCCTTTTCTTCCGGTGGGTGTACGTAAGAGGCGACTAACGGTATTGGGGCTTTTTAAGGGATTTTTGGGCGATGCGGTTGGAGACCCATCACCAACAACCTTTATTTTACCATCTTTTCCCCACGCAACTTCCAAAAGTGGCTGAGGAATTTCTAATTCGTTAGCTCTGGCTACCCCTTCTTGGGATTTATAGCCGTGAGTATACGTATGTATGTATGTAATAAAAGTCTTATTAAATAGAATATTACGAACTAATATACTTTTCACACGATTGAACATATTGTATACCTATCGATTAATTTAATGTCACCAATGTTAATCTTGCCGCATAACGTAATATTTTAGAGTTATTATTAAATATGCGTTACCAATTAAAGCAATGAGAATCACTTTAATTTTAACAACATTTTAAGGTGTGATTTTTTATTCCCTTCAGTTGATAACTAACCTTTGTGTATGAGTGAACCTACTGTTCTAACGTCTGACCACTTGTTACATCAAACTAACGCGCAAACATTAAAAAGCCACCGAGAAAATTCTACAGCAAATAGTTTTCCTCTTTTTCCCTCATTTGAAGTAAAAATGCGACAGCAATAGTGCCAAGTTCACAAATAGGTGTGAATAAACATCGCTTGCCGTCGCCAACGAGTTTTGTTTGTTTTTTAGAAGCATAATTGATTACTGGTTGTCGTTGTATAGAGTTTTTATTCTGTATAACCTCCTTGGAATCCAAACAGATATTAAATAAAGTTGTTTTACACTTGCACACATATTTTACAAAACATTAATCACGGCAACTGTAGATTAAAACATTAAAGTTACGAGAGGTGGAGTTTGAAATATGTTTTTAACTGTTAAGATCCATAAGCAATTTTAATAGAAAGCTATGTGAACTTCCATTTCGAATTGAATTTATGCGGACAATTATATGTTTGATAAAACAGCGTTATGAGTCTAATAATTGTATAAAGATTTATGTATAATAATAATTTTTATATATAAAGATATATAAATCTAGATATTTTTAGCCCATACATAAAATCAGCATATATTAAAGTTGCTCAATAAACAGGTCGTATAGTGTCGGCTTAGAATGTCACTACCCCTTTCTACCCACGGGTGTCGTAAAGGCGATTAATGCGATCTTTGGGCGATTCCGATGCAGTTGGAGATATATAGATAATCATCAACGATACTTTAATTCTACCATATTGTCCCCTACCAACTTCTAAATGTGGCTTAGGAGTTTCTAGCTGTGAAGCTCTGGCTACCCCTTTTTGGGATTTATAGCCGTGAGTATATGTATGTCAACAAACATCATTCTATGGCATCTATATCCTATGAACTGAAGCGCAAAAGCCGCCTTAGAGCTTTCCGCTTACCGTATCTCAGCAAAAGAAAACTGATTCATTATGAAAGATGTTATTAAAGGAAAGAAAAATTTCGACACTGGCGGGGTTCGAACCCGCGACCTTCGGGTATACGCCCCCGTCGCTCTGCCAACTCAACAACAAGGTCGCGGGTTCGAACCCCGCCAGTGTCGAAATTTTTCTTTCCTTTAATAACATCTTTTATTTATGAGTAATAATCCCCACATGAGGGATTCATGTCAAAAAAAAACATTAAATTATGATTCATTATGAACCGAAACATTTGAGAATCACTTCCTCCATTGATGAAAACCGATTCACTATCTCCCTTCACAGAGAGGCAAATTTATTCCGGTACTTTTTGTAGTCGTTTAAATGTGAAGGGAATAGAAGTGACTGTTTTAGCCGGTGCTTAGTACCGTGACCGATACGGCTCCATAACCGCTTTTCAACTACAACGGTGGATCTAGTTTACATACAAATTGTACCTACATTAACTACTCTTTGTTCACTTAAAATCATCTCAGTAAAACTATTTGTTGTAGTACACAATAATGTTACGGCTCCCGTAGGTCTCGTATGACGTGACTGTTGGGCGATGTAGCTGGGCACATACATAAATATACTCACATACATAAATCCCTAGAAGGGGTAGCCAGAGCTAACGAATTAGAAATTCCTCAGCCACTTTTGGAAGTTGCGTGGGGAAAAAATGGTAAAATAAAGGTTGTTGGTGATGGGTCTCCAACCGCATCGCCCAAAAATCCCTTAAAAAGCCCCAAAACCGTTAGTCGCCTCTTACGTACACCCACCGGAAGAAAAGGGGTAGTGCTATTCTAAGCCGACACTACACAGCAACTGGGCACATTTTTATAATTTGACATACTCAGCGTGCGTTAAGTTGGCGTAAAATAGTGCCTCTTTAGTTTAGGAAATAAACACCATTTTCACTGTGTACGCTGGCGTAACGTCAAGCTAGCGTACACATCGCCGTACTCGAAAACGGCTAATTGTAAAGCAACAGAGTTTACACGAAAAAACTCTTCCTAAATACTTCTCCCGTTATGCAAAATTTCATAACGATTGATCTTGTAGGAACAGAGATATTGAACAAGACTTTTCAATGACATACCGTCCCGGCGTCATGCCAGCGTACACAAATAGTGCTTATAGAAAGGGACCTTTTCTTTTAGTAAACTCTATACGTATAAATAGTGCGTGAAATTCTGCCTCTCGTAGTGTAAAAACTTTATGCAAATACGCAGTGGAAAGATTTGAAAAATCTATGTTAAGTTTTAGGAACAAATGAATAGTTGTACAGACGCGATCAAAATGTATAATTAATGAAATTATGTAGGTAATTATAGCCGAAATATAGCGTTATTTTCTAATAGAAGTTACTTGTTAAGCATGATGTGTTTTGACATAAATAAAGTAAATAAGTATCTTTACCTATAACAAATCATAATTTTAAATGCTAATGTGAAATGGACTATTATACTTTTTCTCTCGCGTTTGAACGTTGGGTTGGCAGCAGGCAGTGGGGTGGGGGTGATCAACAAGCGCAGGCAGTGGGGTGGGGGTGATCAACAAGCGCAGGCGACGGGTAGTGATGTACCAACTCGGAAAAAGCCAAACTCAAGTTAATCCGAATTAGGTTATTCGAGTTAACTGGATGACCAAGTGAATGTTTTTTGAGTTTTGTCCAAATTATCCCATATCCCGTCTCCTGTTGGATGATTTTTTTACGTAGGTACTTATTTATTTTACAGTAACATTATATGTTCTATTAGGCCATTTAGGCCAAGAAAATAATACCAAAAAAATGAACTGATGTACTGTGTACTGTAATAATTAATACCTAGTTGTTTATGGCAAATTAAATATAAGTTTTATGATA
>CAUYWD010000387.1:0-81271 GCA_963576735.1 Bedellia somnulentella | reverse complement strand
AAACTTTAGAGGTCATCCTTGCTTGAAATATTGTGTACAGTTTGTTTCTCTAATAAATATGAAGCTATGGTAAAATGTACATAATTTTGATTTATACCATTTTAATTTATTTTTACCTTCCCCTGCTCGTGGTTCTAATTATATTTTTAACAAATGGAAGCAGGGCGAAAATCTACAGTTATAGTCTTGACAGTCATGATGAGCGACACTTTTAAAGTACAGAAACAATGTTAGTGTATAGTGAGTGGGTGACCCTAGTGTTGCGGATTCAATACTAGCCCTATAAAAATTCACGTATTTGACATTTTAGCCCATTCGTACACTTTATCGTAATTGATATATTGTAATGATAGAAGATATTTTTTTTTTTATAATATATTTGCATCGAAATCTTTTATTTCGGAACCAAAGCAAAGCATATAAAATGGTAATAATTACAGTCTTAATTTGGTCTTGAATGGCTAAAAATTTAATATTTCCCGAAGGATATGCGATGGATTTAGATTCTGTGCTAATGATTATGACTTAAATACCAGAATTAACGAAAATAAGACAATTTTAATTCACACAGACAGTTCATCTTGATGCCTAAACCGTTGTAGGCAGCTATCGTATCCGCGAGAGGATCACAGGTATACAGGAGGTATACCCTTGTTGACGTTTATGCTATGACGTTTATCACTCTCTATCAACCTATGCACCTATACACCAGCATATCTATTATGGTTAAGATATCTCAAAGTTACTAAATATTTTGGCTAAAAATTACTTAAGATTTAAGAAAACTTCAGAAGAAAAGTATGGAATGTTTGATGCTGATTTGGTTTATATGGCAAATAGAACATAGTCTTCAACGATGTACGTCCTTATCGTTCGTTTTACGTTCTGAACTTCTACGTTGTAGTTGTAATGCTCACGGGATTTATCAGAGCCCTACCTATAGCCCTGAGTAGAGGTATACCCTTTGGAACTATCATATCGAAGTTGAGCTCTCTGGCTTTAGTAGGTTTTATGACAGAGCGTGACTTACGACCTCTACACAGCAATGTAGTGCTACCCCATTTACTTTGATGTCAGTTAAGTATTTATCAAGTTCCAGGTCTAAAGCTGAACTTGAGCTATTTAATTGTTTTTTCATTTTTATTCTTCGGATTACTCCTTCTTGGTATGTATATATTTTTTTTTCCCAGCAATGAACTGACAAATGACAAGACTTTTCCAGCCAGACTAGGTGAACAAGGCGGTCATAATTATAATAATTTATCTTTGATATTGTTGATATTATTTAATTTTAGTATTGGAATTTAGTTTTATTATTGATATTTAAATACACTATCTAATTAATTTGCAATACTGAAAATTAATGTAAAAAATATAAAATGTATACAAAACGGGAACAATACATTCACAAATTGTAACTATGATCAATTTTTGAAACAGAATATTCAATTTATTAAATCAGTAGTAGTCCCTATTTGATGTAAATATTAAATATTGGTTTTAATATTATTACAGCAATAACACCTCCTCGACAAAGTGAAAATTCCGGCATCTGCCCTACAGGTTCGCCTAGTCCGGAGACCAAATATAACAAACTTTTTGAAATTACCCGAAAATTCAAATCGTTTTCTATTATTATTATTTTAGATTGAGCTACAATTACACATATGCGTAAAACCTTACATTGTTAAGAATTTGTAAATCTACCTAGCATTAATTGAGTTTATATAGTTAAATAATTACAAGTTGTATTTTGCCCTTTTCGGTAAATAAATTTGAATTTGAAGCATCTGGTCCAGGATTAACGGTCTGGCAAAAGCAGACTACATTTGCGATCAATTTTTCGCCTCGAGAATGATTCAAGATGGTCACCATATTGACCAACTTTAACTGTATTAAAGAAATTAAAAACTTGTTCGGGTTTAAGCAGCTGCCTGAGCACCTACCCTATACTGAACTCTTTCAGCCGGCATCTCACTCAAAATAAACAATAGCTTATCTAGTACAACTTTAGTGTCACCCTACGTCGTTTCAAACTAAGCGACCCAACCAAAGAGCTGCGGTTACTGTCTATTTTTGTTTTGGGAATAGTATCCACCCTCGCGTTTGCGTGCACGATGCCGTGAACGTCGCTCCCTGCTATTTTCTCGTCCTCACGCCTCTACACTAGGCGAACGCTCTCGCGTACGCCGAACCGGCTTACGAAGAGACCTCTCCGCTGTTATTGGACTATTCGTTGTTCACCTGTTCACCTCGATTGACCTCGGTATCACGCTCCCGTAATACCCACGGTTGTCGATTGACCTCGGTACCACGCTCCCGTAATACCCACGGTCGTTCAGCATAACACTTCCTGTCATCTCCAACACCTCCGTGTTGACTCGCTTTTTTTTTTGGCACCTACATGCCAAATCTGCGCTAAATTTATCGTAACTGAGGCTACGACTCCTGCTCTCTTCTCGATCCATGGTGGAGAACTGAAACTGACAAATTTCAGCTTAGTAAACAATAAAGCCAACCCTCAGTACACATACTTTAGCTTCTTTGATCTCAATGGGCCTAACAATTAGTATAACGCAAATCCAATTTTCTTTTATTGAAATTAAAGGCGACCTTCGCAAATGCAACTTAAATATTTCACTGATAACAAATGTACGGCTGACTATTTTATTCGAAGGTAGTTGTTAAAAGTTTTAAAATGTTAATTCTTACTTTGTATTGCAAACTAATATTTAAACAGTTACTTTATTAATCCTTGGTCATGTAATTCTCTTACGGATTCACGGTATTACCTAACACACGCATTGTACAGCTTTACAGGGGGCCGAAGAAAATGTATAATACCTACTTGGTTTAATAAAGAATATTTTGATTTTGAAGTTTTTACCTCTTACGTGAATAATATGAAGACACTACAATAAGCGGGTGACTATCTCAAATTTAAAATAAATAATAAAGATATTATGCATCATGATGAGTATTAAAACAACTATTGTGTTCCTTCGTATTATGTTCCAAAACTAGATTTATAAACATAAAAGGCCTAAATTTTTTTTTTTTTTTTTCTAAACTTACAGGTTTGCTAAAATTTTAGTAGCAGTAGTAGTAGTAATTTGTAGTAAACCTATAGTAAGTTTGCAGTTGAGTTGTACAAAATATAAAAAAAACAACCTGGATACTCACAACTGGACATAGTGTAAGCAATGCGAGCAGTTGCATCACACGTAATATCGCTCGGACGCGTAGTGATACATTACACATTACTCGACCATTCCAAACATCACACTTAGCATGGCACTACATTTCATTCCATTACACTATCATAGAGCACTGCGTGAGTAGTGCAGTGTGATGCTGCGTGATTGATCGGTAACGAACGTGTGCGTGAGCGAGTGAAAGTGATACTTAAAACGATAGCAATAAAAATATCGTAAAGTCAATATGTTAACCGAACTCTTTGAATACAATTTAAAACTTTTTGCTATTATAATTAAAACGTTTTGTGTAAAAATAGGCAGGAGCGGCTTATTCGCTCTAACATGGGGGCAGATTTAGCTCGAATTAGAGCTGTTTCGAGGCCAGAGTCTGGAGTGTGGTTGCATGCCCTCCCATCTCCCCAGTTAGGTACGTTTCTGGACAACGATTCGTTGCGAATTGCTGTGGCTCTTAGGTTAGGGTGTGATGTTTGCGAGCGCCATCAATGTTTTTGTGGCGTGGAAGTGGACACAAGGGGATACCACGGGCTATGTTGCTCAAGGTGTGTTGGTCGATTTCCTCGTCATCATGCTTTGAATGACATAGTGCGGAGGGCCCTGGTTTCCGCTAACATTCCCTGTATCTTGGAGCCGCCTGGTTTAAGTCGAACTGACGGCAAACGTCCTGACGGCCTTACGCTGGTGCCTTGGGAACGCGGTCGGTGCCTACTATGGGACGCAACTTGTGTTTGCACTTTTGCTGCGTCGCATCTGCCGTCGACAGTTTTGCGTTCAGGGGCTGCTGCTGAATCCGCTGCGGGGCTCAAGCATCGGAAGTATGAACAGCTCAAAGGAAACTATCTGTTTATTCCACTGGCCTTTGAAACTTCTGGTGCTTGGGGTTCGGAAGCTATAGCGTTTGTGTCGGCGTTGGGTAGGAGACTGAGGGAGCGGGGGCACGACAAGCGAGCGGGTTTCTATTTGGCACAGCGACTTTCCATTGCCATCCAGCGTGGGAATGCTGCGAGCATTATGGGTGCTTTCGAGTCGCGCACCGTTGGGCTTTAGTTTTTAATTTTAAGTGACGAGGCAATTAGCTTATTATATTATATTAGTTAAGTTTAGATTTAAGTGACTTTTTTATTATATAATTTATATTTCTATAAGTAGGTTAAGATGACATGATATTGTATTATTTTGGATTTATAAAACAATTGTGTTATACTAAATATAATTGCAGAAATTTTTCTTTTGAAATAAATTTTAAACTGAATTTGAGCTCTTCATCTTCAAAATAACTTAAATATCTACGTAATGCATAAAAGTGCACGAAAATATATCAACTTCTGACTGAGAGCTATTAGCGCTCCAGTAATTTAACTCTCACTTTGCTGGTAAATGCGAGCCCACGGTAAGAGAAAGGGTAAGAGTAACATTCACCCGGTTGTCGCCGTCGTCGTCTCAGCGTGTTATTGGGAATAGATGTATTGCATTAAAATAATTGCGTTATCATCAATAGAAAATATTTAGTTAATATTGAAACAATGGGTTTTATTAAACCGTTTAATATATTAGAAAAAATCTGCTTTGTATATTTTATTATAAAATTTTGGAAAAAAATTAATTTAAAATTCATGTCACCTAGTAGATTTTTCGTGCTCAACTTCATCTATTTATGACACACGCACTAACAGCTCTACCAACATTCCTTGTCTCACTCAGCAAAGAGGAACCCGATTATATTGGTGTTTAAAAAACGCATTCTTCGCTAAGCGAAACTATGTTAGAAAACAAAGATAACTCTTAATTTCATAGAACAGTAAAAACTTTTCACAAACGTAAGTTGTTGGATGGAATATTATTTAATTATTATCAGTAAAAAAAAACCTTCACTGTAGTATAATTTTTGAAATCTTAGCCTTGCAGTGATCTCAGATTCGTCTAGCTATCGGATAAAGTCATGGCGTTTTTAGTTTTTAGCGTTTATATGGTATCGGTATTTATTACTTTAATATGAAGCTTTGGACGGATAGAAAACTAATTAACCATAAATGATAATATAACAGCAAAATAATTTGCATTTTTAGTGAATTTTGAATTTTATTACAGTTTATTTGCTATGTTGTGTAGCTCTGTAGTTGCGCTTAGAATAACACTAACCTATTTCTTCCTTAGGGTTCAATACCCGCTACCCCACTAGAAGCGATACAGTTTTTGGAGATTTTTAAGGGATTGTTGGATGATGTGTCTGGAGATCTATCACCAATCATTCATGAACTTTACAATTAAAAAAATTTGAATTATGAAGAATTGAAATTATTAAAATTTATTGCCGTGACTATAAATAAATGTGTTTATTAGTATGTTTCTAAATTAACTTTTAGTCTTGAGTTCCTATGGACAAATGTTTATTTTGTTTCCAGATATTACATGATGTTTATAAACTACTCAGCTTCCTACACTGACCTTGCAGAAACTGGATATATTTTTTTACCGATATAACTTAATTTCTAACAAACATATGAATAAATAATTATGATTTGACGTAAACTATGTAAGTAGTGTACAGTATTGCCGCGTAGTGTCGGCTTAGATCAGCACTACCCCATTTCTTCCCGTGGGTGTACGTAAGAAGTGACTAAGGGTATTTTGGGCCATGCGGATGGAGACCCATAATCAACAACGTTTATTTTATGAAGGATAAATCGACGCCTTACTGCCAAAACCAACTATCTGCATGATTTGTTGTTTTGAGAAAACTTAAGTTAGAGGTTTCTTTGACGTTAACTCAATAGCTTAAGTGATTATGCGTGTTATGTTTGCTTTTTTATTTGAGTTATATATTCATTAATAGGAAAATTTAATTCAAATAACTCTATTATGATGCCAAGTAGGTGAAATTCATAGTTAAACTGAGAAGAGCATGCATATAAGTGGTTCTGCCTGTAGAAAGTAAATTTTGTTAATTTGTGTTCTAATTGGTTTATACTGCAATAGTGAATTGTTAAAGTTGTATTCTTTACAGTTTATTACAAATATATATTTTATAACTTATTTAAAGTTAACAGAATCAGAGTATGCTGATTTATCTATAATTTACCTGTCACATACATGGTTTTGCTTGTAGAATATTATTTAGATTCACCTTTAAGTGCACAATAGTTCATAGTAAAACACAAAAATTAATAAACATACTAAAATAATACAAAATGTCTTAAAGTGTAACACCAATCAGTATGAATTTTACCACGTATGATATCCGTAGCCTTTGGATGGTGTTTCAGAACTTATTTATCAATTTTCAAACTTTGGTGGTGAAAAAATAAAGGTTAAATCACGCATGTTAATTTCACAATTACAGTCGAGGGCTGTGATAAATTTTAATACAATAACAATTAAATAAAAGCATTTTATGCGTATTTTAATAATATTTAATCATATTAATCATTTTTCTAACTTTCAACAAAAGAATCATTTTTTTTAATTATTTTATAATCAATCTCAAATTACAACTATGATACCATTTTTATGTATTTGACTCAACAGTTTTTTAGTTCAAACGATTATGTTAAGTAGGCTACTAACAATAGGCTATTTGACTAAGTTTTGAAAACTATCTTACGGTGTTAATTTGTTTGTAAGGAGCCCTAAAAAAATATTTTTCTGTCTTCATTTTAGCTATTTTATTAAAAAATCGAAAAAGAAAATGCAATATTCAAATGTGCCGCGAAAACGCGACTTTAAATAATATGGCGGCTGTAGCACAAATGACGTCAATTCCGCATTAACCACCAATGAGCGTAGCGATACACCGTCTGCTTATGCACGATCTACGTCATTATAGAAATAGCCAATCACGGTCGTTTTTAGTCACGTGACAGTTGCATCGAAAATACTTATTTTAGAAGACGGATTTTAGTGAAATAATGCAATATTTTTATCTCGCATTGTAACATATTGCTCCAAAAAAGAAATATTAAGACTAGTGAAATAAAAGAAATGTATATTTTTATTACAGTCAAATAGCCTATTAATAATTAAAACGAGTAAATTTTGATTGAGCATTACTACAATAATCAATCTTCATCACTACTACTCTCTTCGACAGCAACGTCCGGAACCCGATCTATTTTGTCATTTTTACATTTTAAAGATTGATACCACCCATGATACTCTTCTGGAATCACACCCTTTTCGCATAGACTCGTTAAATCTTTTTTCTTTGCTGCACTTATGCTTAGTGTTTGGTCGTAAAGTGGTTTAAGTACCGGCAATATGACAACTTCTTCTGCAGTTGTCACAGATTCTACAGAGTTTGGGTTTGAACGTCGGGTAGTTCGTACGGCACGATGATGGGTAGTTGTAGTAGTCCCCAGCACTAGAAAATCTTCCGACATATCGTAGTTAAAGTATATTCTAGTATCACCTTTTACATATTTCATTCTCTTTATTTTAAGCCAATTTATTTTCCCCCAAAAAGGCAGGTGTCCGCAGTATGAAGAATAAAAGAGCATGTATGAAAAGATTGATGGATGTAAACGAAGCCAGAGAGGTTTGCCAGGATCGTACAAAGTGGCGATCGATAGTCTCTGCCTACCCCAATGGGAACTAACGGCGTGAGAATATGTATGTATGTATGTATGTATGTTATTTTCCCCCCTGCTGTATCCTTCGTTTTATTTTTTATCATTTCCGCCGCCAGTTTTTTAAGGTCCAGAAATTCATTATGTTTTTTGGTTTAGCGACAGTTGATCCAGAGACGTACTACTGTTGTAATTACAGTCCATTTTTGAAACTCGCCTTACTGATACAGGACAATTTGGGGATGCATGAATCGATGGTGCAATAGAGTTGTCACTTCCATTTGTGTCTCCAAAAATTTGCTCCTTTTCTTCAGCAACAAACATTTGGCAATCGTTGAGTTTGGAAGATCTCGAATGTCTACCACCTACAAAAATAGATAACTGTATTCACACATCTAGCATTGAGTACTTGATACGATAGGTTCATGAATCAAATCCCGCCACAAAGCGTTAAATTTAATATGCAAGTAGCTATTTTAATTTATATTAAAAATGGAACAAGTGTGCTAGGTACCTCGGAGTTTTATAACTAAACCAAACTAAATAAAATGATAATAAATATAATTAGTATTCTAAATACCTATTTTAGATTAAAATATGAATTGTCTATGGTAAAATATTGTTTCAACTTCCAAAAGTGGCTGAGGAATTTATAACTCCTTGGCTCTGGCTACCCCTTCTAGGGAATTATAGCCGTGAGTATATGTATGTATGTATGTATTGTTTTAAGAATGTATAGCTACCTTCATCTCCCATATCGGTATCTAAGTTGTAACGCTCATCGCTACCTTCAACCTCTGGCCTTTCATCGTCTATAACAAAAAAAAAAGAATAAATAGTATGAGCCTAAAACTATAAGGATGGGCTTTCAGGGGTTTACAGGATGATAAATGCACATCACTCGTACATGTGCTCTAAATCGAAGTATTGTATTAATCATTAGGGCATTTTGAATTAATAAAAATGGAAAAATATCCAAAAGCATAACATAACCTCAAAATAACTTTAAAGATAATGAATCACTTACTTTTTTCGTATTGCTGCGGGCTCCCATAGCTAGTCTTACAAGTCGTTTACTTCTTGAACTCATAATGAATGAAAATAACAGCAAATAACCTTAAAGAATTTAAACTTTAGTTGATCAAAGTGTTTGCTCAACGGTTGTCTTGCAACTAACAGGGCGCGAAAACGATGTTTGAAACCTGTACAAGTACTTACCTGGTATTGCCTGTATAACTTTTTCGCGCGCGGTTGTATGCTGCGACAAGCAAAAACGACTATGCTACACTTAAATGGTATTAGCTGTAGAAATTTCTTATTCGATAACTAGTTAATCCTACTTCTAATACCACTTATCATTGTTTAGTTGGTTTTTACATGTTTATCTCCATACATAATTTAATATTATAATACTGCAAAAACATGTTAATGTTATATAGTTAATAAAATGTTTTGCTTGAAGGAAATGATTAAATTAGTAGCTTTAAGATAGAGTTATTGGTTTTTGTCTGTACTTTTATGTGAAATGTGTCAGATAAGGGCACTTAAAGCTCATAACCAACTGTTGGCCATCTCGGAAACCTACATTGAGTATCCCCATTGGAAGCTACCTGGAGGATATGTTGATAAAGGTAACTTTTCTTGTGTTTAATTTTGTGTTTCTGTTTGTTGAGGGGATCGTACAAGGCGATTAAAGGACTTTTAAGACTTTTTCGGGTGGTGCGGCCGAAAATTCTTGGTAGTTATCTTTAGTTATTGTGTAGTAGGTATTATTTATATTCCCCTTGTAACTTCTAAAAGCGGCTGAGGGTAGACTTTTTCATTCGACATTAAAGTCGTGAGTTAAACGTAGTACAAGAGTAACTAACTAGACAACAAAGTTATGACGGTTACAGAAAGAAATAAAAAACACTTTAAGGAGCCGCATCACATAACATTATTTATTATATTATTTAAATATATCACGTCAAATATGGTACAGAATATAATAATTACCATTTATAATGAATTCTGCCATGGATCGAAACTGCAATTTCTGCTTAAATATAATTTGGACCCTTAACCCTCAAGCACTGACACCTTGTTTTTTGTCATTAGTACTGATGTAGGTCCCTGAGACTCCCATAGAGAAAAACATTAAAATTTTACCAAAAGAAATAATTTTTATAATGAATTATTTATTAAACTTTTAAAGAGAGTACAGAACAGTGTTTGAACATTAAATTATAACACATTTTAAACAAATTTTTAATTTTAAAGGAACTTTCAATATCAACACTAATTAAATGCACATTTTCAGTTCTTAAACTAAATAAAATAAAAAATAAATAAAAATATCTTCTTAAATCAACATAAACATAATCTTATCTTACTAGTCTTTGTAATTCAGCCTTATTTTTTAACAATTAAGAACACAAAAAAAATATGACTTTAGTTAAACTTTACTTCATTTTTGCATAATGCAATTAACACATGCTGGCCTCTAGCAACTTAAACAAATAGTTGTAGTAACCCGACCTCGACTGATTAATAGTGGCAACAGATGAGCTAAGAACATGATCCAAGGGCTCAATATCATCTGCAGCTGTTTCCAGTTCTGTGTCGGACAGACTACATTCAGAATTGTCTTGAGACTCCATGACCTCCATAACAAAATTTTCGTCGAAGTCCGAATCACCGCTAAAATCATCATCTCCTTCACTAAAAAGCCACTCTTCTAATATTGCAGCTGAGGAAGGGTCTGACAAGTTAATTTCACGTGGTCGCCGTGAGTGAGAAGTACTTGGTTGCTCAGAATCCATCCTAAAAATAAAATTAATATTGTTACAAAATGTTACGTACTCAATGACATAGGTCTGTGGGACCTACAAAAAAATTTCAAACTTCGATTCTAACCTCAAATATGCGCGAAGCGGCCCGTCCTCTTCACTGCTCGCGGCGTACTTACGAACTTGAAGGTAGATAAACGTACAACACGATCCGGTGCAGTAGAGCGAGACAGCGAGTGTTTTTTTTCGGCGCGGGAGTCTAATAGACCTATATCAGTGCTTAAGGGTTAAATAATGCATCATATTGTTGTGATTATTACTTTCATCATGTTTGCTTAGACAACGATATAAAAAACCTAGTTTAAAGAATTATTGTTTTGTAGTTTCGGTCTTCGACTAATACTTCAAATAGCTGTCATAACGTTACAGTTATCATATTTGCTCAAAGCAAGAAAGGCATTCTTAGTATACCATGGAATAACGATAATATTATAATGTGTCTTAATTATATTTCCTACCATTAAAAACATAGTTGCATGGTGTACCACCTCAAATTTGAAAAAGGTTCATGTCGTAGATAGAAAAAGAAGTAGACGTATATAATAATACCTTTGTCACAAAAAGCTCATCAAATATGAATGTTAACCAATATCACAAATTATCTACAGTGATAAGATCTAGATATTTTCAAGATATTTTAATTAATTTTGTATCTAAATTACGCCCAATTTCCTCGCGTTAACGTTTATTATGCGAAGTTGTATTTTATAGTGGATTCTGGATAGAAACTGCCATTCCTGCTTAAATATAAATTAGACCCTAAAATAATGTTGTTTAAAAGTGTCCTTCGTCTGAAATACATTATAAAACACACACCAATGTTATTAAACTATACATTAGTTAACAGTCAAAAATAAATAAATAGAAAGTATCAACTGTACCTACATACGCACATTATCACTACATCTTTAAATTGAAGCTATTTCAGTTTCACTATTCCTCGCTACTAGACTTAATTTCTTAGGCTGATAGATAACTCTTCCACCGACTACTAAAAAGAGGAATTGTCTCACTTTAACAATGTACCTATATATTTAACCCACAAGTTCGTGTTTTTTTTGGTGTAATTTAGAAAATGTTACAAGGGTATTATGATAAAGAAATATCAGAAAAACCTAAGAATGACAAATGCGTCTGTAACGTATACATATACTCACGGCCATAAATCCCAAGAGCTAGAAACTCCTCAGCCACCTTTGGAATTTGATAGGGGAGAAGATGGTAGAAATAAATTATCGTTGGTGATGGGTCTCCAACCGCATCACCCAAAGACCACTTAAAAAGCTCTATACCCTTAGTCGCCTCTTACAACTCCCGTGGGTAGAAATGGGGGGTGAAATTCTAAGCCGGCACTACACGGCATTTGTAAATATATAAATAATCTTTTTTCAGGTGAACACATACCGGATGCAGCAAAAAGAGAAGTGAAAGAAGAAACTGGAGTTGACTGCGAGTTTGAGTCTCTAGTCACGTTTCGTCACACACACAATATGATGTTCGGAAATTCTGATTTATATATTCTTGTTGCTATGAAAGCAACTTCAGACAAAATTGACCTGTGCCAAAGAGAAATATCACAAGCGAAATGGATGGACATTGAAGAATACACAAATCATCCTCTTGTTAATAAATGTAATTCGTCAATAGTTAAGACATATTTAGAATATAAGCGAAAGAATTTGAGGTTAGATTTACAAAGACGAATAGTTCAATATGGACCTTATAGTAGGGATATAACCTTTCTCAAAGTAGATTATGAGATTTAAAAAGTGATTTTAGCGTTAAGTATACAGTTGTTGATTATGTTTGTACATTGTATTGCTTTAATATATCCGGATTATTTTCAAAATGGTGTTTTGATTTCTTTATTTATATGATTCTTGCTGGATTCTTGATGGCAGAAAACCCGGGGCATCACAAACTGTTGTATTTTCTTCCATGGTAGCAGAAAGCTTTTCTTTGTGGTGGTCGTATCATTGTTGTCCTGAAACGAATATGAGTTAAGTAAATCAAATCATCATCAGTTTAGGCTAATAGACATCCACTAGACATATGCCTTTTGGTAATACTCAACAACTCAACTCAAACATTCACGCCGTATTTCCCCGAAGGGGTTGGAAGAGGTACTAATACTTCTGAACATAACGTGACTTTTTGACCTAGTGTTCAGACTAGTTCAGAGTACCCACGATTTGCTTGGACAGTGTGTTCGCGTGATAGAGGGCAGGCCATTCGTCGTTTTTGTATGAATATACTGTCACACGACTAAGTACAACTAAGCCATGTGACAGTGATGGTAATACTGTAATACTAATAAATAAAGGAAAGAAAAATTTCGACACAGGCGGGAATCGAACCCGCGACCTCGGGTATACGCCCCCGTCGCTCTGCCAATTGAGCTACCGTGTCAATGGCTGCCAGTGCCAAATTCTTCTATCCTTTGTTTCTTTTACACTTTTATCCCTACCTCCTGTGGAAAAAAAAATCTTTCCTTTATTTATTAGTAATAATTCCCACATGAGGTTTTCATGAACAAAAACCTTCAAAATACTGTAAACATAAAAATTGTCTAACCTAACTTGTCTACTGTCTTTTTATATCGAAGTGAGATTACTAAAGACAAGCCAGAATTATTGATGCATACACTCATGTTCACTACATAAATCTATGGCAGAAGTGATTACTTATATTTTTTCCTCTCAGATTTTTCAAAACAATGTGTTTAATTAATGCCAGACAAGGTCATTTTATTAATATTAAGTAAAATTATAGTTTATTATGTAATGTCATACATACATATACTCACCACTATAAATCCCTTAACGGGGTAGCCAGAGCTTTGGAATGCAAAATTCCTCAGCCACTTTTGGAAGTTGATTGGGGAAAAGGTGGTAATAATAAACGTTTTTGGTGACGGGTCTCAAACGACATCACCCAAAAATCACTTAAAAAGCCCCTTTACCCTTAGTCGCCTCTTACGAACCCCCTCGGGTAGAAATGGGGTAGTATTATTCTAAACCGACACTACATGGCTATGTTACACTAAACGTTACGCTGGTTTTAATGTTATTTAGTTTAGAAAGCGCTAGCTAAATGTCATCAATTTAACTTAAAAATGATTGAATTTTAACACTAGGCGACTCAAACTAAGACTCAAACGTTCACGCCGTATATCATGTATCGTATCCATAGCTCCCTAGTACCAACCACGAGTAAAAACCAAATCGCACGTCGAAGTTTTCGGTTTAGCGCCATGGAGGGCTAACATAGCTGTAGTAATATTTTCGAAGTAACGTTACGTGAAACAAACGCCAGTTGCAGAAATAAGGTACCGCGATACCGGTAAGATTTGCGCACAAACAATTTATCGCATTATGAAAGATTAGGTTTAGGGTTGGCAATGTCGATTTTCGTAAGAAATATTTTTCGAAAACCTCACGCGGGGATCCCTGTAAACTCCATACATAACTCACGCCGTTAGTTCCCATTGGGGTACGCAGAGACTAACGATCGCCGCTTTGTAAACTAACATTGTAAAAAATAATCTAGCATGATGAACTATCATAGCCAATAATTTATAAAAAACAGTAACGATCCGAGTTTAAAACTTAATGCTTGAATATTTACTGTTTATTATGAATTAATGTAAAGTATTGAATTTCATAGTATAAAGTATTAATAGAGTTAGTCTTAATTTTCAAATTTCATAAGTTTTTCCAGTCACTGATCACCCCAAATAAAATTTAATGTAGGTGATACTCATGTATGTAATGTTAACTTAACGTAAAATTAACTATAATAATAAATAAATCGCAGTAAGGAACCTTCGAATTGGCTCCACTTATTTCAGAGATTTCATTACTTTTTAGAGATAAACAAGCAGCTCTATCGAGACTTGGCTAGTTTTTTACAGAATGTTTTTGGTGGGATATCACTTCTTTTTGACAGGACGTAGACTGATAAATAAAGAATAAATAAAGGAAAGAAAAATTTCGACACATCCCGCCTGTGTCGAAAAAAAAAAAAAAATTTTTTTTCCTTTATTTATTCTTTATTTATTAGTAATAATTTCCACATGAGGTTTTCATGAACAAAAAGATTTAAATTAGGACGTAGACTGATTGAACGGTTTTATTTTCTTATTATTATATTATCTTGTGAAATCAAATAAAAATAAACTCGACGACTTCTCAAATCTTTATAATATACGAAAAAAACTTTTAAATGTGTAAATAAATACGCTACCGGGATTTAAAATACAGCCAGCGCCATCTAGTGACGAGTACTGCCTGCGTGTTGTCAGTGTATTCTCCTATTCATAAACGTTTGTGAAAATGAGGGTTTGACTTAATACGTAATGAACGTAGAGATTTAGCAGCGGGATCTTATACTATTAGGCTTAGAGTTGTCATATTTTTATGAATTGGCAACACCGACAGCGTGCCGTCACCCGTCAATTTATGTCAATGTCAAGATGAGGGTTATGAATGGGGGGATTCCTAGTGTGGATGCGCGGGAGACTTGTGATCAAGGCATCAAATAATGTACATTCAATAGTAATTTAAGTTAGTAAAGTTATTATATCATTTAATAGTCGTTTTCTTCAAACTTCAGAAGCGGTGATATATTCACGTCCATTCAAGTATGTACATTGCTTTCTGTTTATTCATTTATTTTTCTTTTCCACATTGTTTTAGTGACGCCATTTAACATTTTATGATTTATAATATAGCAAATCGATGCTCGAACAAAGTATTTTAATGTTTTTAGAATAGTCATTGTTTCGAAGAAACCAATATTTGAGCGTAATATTGTAAAGCTGCGTACGGAATGGTTCCGAAGTGCTTGGCTAGGGCACTCCCTGGTAGTTTCTGGGATATCCGTTTTGGAGCAATCAGCTGTAGTAACTTTCCAGTAGTGTCTCTGTAAATAGTAGACGTATGAGTGGGTTAAGCTGATCCCTAAAGTAACGATGAGTTGACTTAAGAACTTCTGTTTAAATTGTGGCGTCACTATGACAAATTAAATTATACACTACATATTTGTTGACAACACAAATCAAATCATTATCCGCCATATTTATTTTGGTTCAATGCGTTGATGGATGAAGATGCAATTAATTGTGCTTATAAGATTAAAGGAGTATATTAATAATAGTGTAGTGCCGGCTTAGAATGTCGCTACCCCTTTCTTCCCACGGGTGTCGTAAGAAGCGACTAAGGGTATCGGGGCTTTATATTGGATTTTTGGGCGATGCGGTTGGAGACCCATCACTAAAAACCTTTATTTTTACCATATTTTCCCCACTCAACTTCCAAAAGTGGCTGAGGAATTTCTAATTCCTTAGCTCTGGCTACCCCTTCTAGGGAAATATAGCCGTGAGTATATGTATGTATGTATGTATGTATTAATAATATATATGAATAAATACCATTTTAATTTTTATATATTTTTAGGCTACAATTCAAATTTGAAATTCTTCTATTTCTTATGCATGGAATATATTAATACTAAGTAATTATTAATTAATGTAATCATTTATTCGTTGCAAATGTGGGTTACAAGGTTGTTACATCATATAAGTAATTGTTCCCTACACATTTTGTTCTTCCAAGCTTACAACATCAGTCTTTACATTTTATTAATATAGGAATATGATTTTAAATTATAACAAAGACAAAAATGAAGAATGACTTAACTAATTTTATGTCACCTTAAGTTTAAAATGTCAATCTCACAGCTAAAACCATATTCAAATAAAATATAATAAAAACAATATCCTAATAGACATTTAAGCATTTCTTTTTTTTTAGCAACCGTGATAGCCCAGTGGGTAGAACACTCGGTTATCGTGCAAACGACTAGTGTTCAAATCCTGGGTCGGGCCTACACCAATTTGTTTTTTCTAAAGACATATGTGTGGTTAATTTATCAAGGTTGTTAACGGTGAGGGAAAACATCGTGAGGAAACCCACATGGCTGAGTTGTACTTAGTCATGTGACAGTGTATTCGTACAAAACGGCGATAGGCCTGCCCCCTATCACGTGAGTACACTGTCCATGCAAAACGTGGGTACTCTGAACACCAAGTGACAAAGTCACGTGATGTTCAGAAGTATTAGTACCTCTGCCAACCCCTTCGGGGATATTCGGCGTGAACGTTTATGTTTATGTTTATGTTTTTTTTTAAATTTATTAAAACATAACAATTTGGGCTGTGTAGTGTCGGCATAGAATAGCACTACCCCATCTCTTCCCGTGGGTGTCGTAGAAGTCGACTAAGGGAAAAGGGCTTTTTTCATCTTCGCCCCTACACCAATCCAAGGTCTGCCGTGCCGAGGGATGCGTGGCCAGGGGTGAGCCTGGTCGTTAGCGTGCCGCCGTCCCGGAGCCTGGTGAACTCCGGGTACTAAATAACCCTACCTAGTCAAGCGGGGCTCTGGCTAGGCGGACAGTATATTTCCCTTGCTTAACGTGGGAACCGAATGTGTTTAGAAACTACAATTAAACGCGGTGGCGGCGATGTGGCTCGCCACTCATCACGCCGTGGTTCCTCACGGGGCGAAAAGTGGGCTAAAGAGACCCGCTTTAGTACGATGAATGTGTGTGGAGGGATGCATGAAAAATTAGATGAAGTATGTTTGATTATGGAAGAAAGAAAACTAGATTTTCTGTGTGTAAATGAAACGAAGCGCAAGGAAAAAGAGGTTTCACAACTTGGCCCATTTACAGCTATCTGGTCGGGAGTTGCCGAGAGTGACAGAGCTTGCCAAGGCGTGGGACTTCTGATATCTGAAAGGATGGCTAAGTGTATGAAAGATTATACGTGTGTGAGTCCAAGGCTCCTATGGATAAAGGTGAAGGTAGGGCTTGTCCGGATGCGCATAATTTGCGTTTATGCTCCGGACATGTCCAGATCACTATCCGAGAGGGAGGAGTTTTGGAATCTGTTAGACGATGTTGCGAATGGGTGTGATGAAAATGAGAAAATTGTTATGTTAGGAGATTTTAATGGTTGGGTTGGTGTGTCACGCAACGGTTGTGAAAGAGTTTTAGGAAAGTTTGGTGATAAAAGAGTGAACGAGAATGGTGAGAAAGTGATTGATGTATGTTTGGAGAGGAATCTTTGTGTTACGAACACGTTGTTTGAACACAAAGATATCCATATGTATACTAGACAGAGAGGAAGCGAGAGAAGTATGATAGATTTTGTGATTGTGGATGAAAGGCTAAGAGCAAAGGTTGTTGACACCAGAGTCCATAGGGGCATTAACGTTGGCACAGACCACTTTCTCGTGATATCACGATTAAGGGGACTGTGCACGCGTTGGCGTCACAGGACCAAAGTGTCGACAACTGAATTTGCGAGAATAAAAGTGGAAAAATTGGAAGAGGATGAAAATATTAGAGATGAATATATGAAGAAATTGGACGACAGGCTAAGTTGCGTGGAGATGAAGGATGAATTGGAAATAGAAGAAGTATGGGATGTGCTCAAATCGTCAATGGTTGAATGTGCGACGGAAGTATGTGGATTGAGTAAAAGAACAAATAGACCACCAACAAGTTGGTGGGATAAAGATGTGAAAGAGGCAGTTGGAGATAAGAAGAAAGCTTGGTTAGATTTACTAGCGATTAAAGCTAGTAAACGAATGGATGCGAGAGTAACAGATGATGTAGTGAAGAATAGTGAAGATGAATATAAGAGAGTTAAGAATGAGGTTAAGAAGAAAATAGAAAAGAAAAAGCGTGATCTGATAGAATGGTGTGAGAGGAAACTCTCTGATAATTTCCGGAATAACCAAAAGTTGTTCTGGAAATATATCCGGAAAGAAAAGGGAGTTTCCCAAAACACGAGAGTGAATGTTGTGAGAGATGAACAGGGTGAATTGGCGACGGATGAAAGTAGCATAAGACGAGTATGGAAGAACTATTTTGAGGGACTCTTTGAAAAAGAGGATTCATCCATTTCTTCGCCAATCAGCAGTAATGTTGATTGGAACGACGTTATGGATGACTTTAGTGACAGTGAGATCAGTATGGAAGAAATAATGAAAGCAATGAAAAGTATGAAACTAGGGAAAGCGGCAGGGTATGACAGGATAAACACTGAAATGCTGAGGGCTGGTAAAGGGGTGGTGGCTTCCTGGTTGTACTTCCTTTTCCAAAAATGCTGGTCGAGTGGCAAAGTGCCACAAGACTGGTGCAAAGCGGTAATTGTGCCTTTATATAAAGGAAAGGGGTCACACCAGGAGGCTAGAAACTACCGTGGAATTAGCCTACTCAGCATTGTCGGTAAATTGTATGCAAAGGTTTTGATTGAAAGAGTGATGAATGAAACGGATGATAAAATTTGGGATGTGCAAGCAGGATTTAGAAAGGGAATGGGATGTATGGACCAAATCTTCTCTTTAAGGAGCATCACCGAAAAGTTCTTAGCTAAGAACCGAAAGGTGTATTGCTCCTTCATTGATTTAGAGAAGGCGTATGATAGGGTGGTAAGAAAGTGTCTATGGGAGGTGTTATCCAAGTTCGGCTTGGGGAGCCAACTTATACGTGCACTGGTATCACTCTATGAGGATTCCAGTGCATGTGTGAGAGTAAACGGGGAAAATACTGACTGGTTCGGGATCTCTCGGGGTGTCCGACAGGGTTGTGTGGCTTCCCCGTGGCTCTTCAATTTGTTCATGGATGACTGTTTAACAGAGTTGCGTGAAAGTGATTATGGATTGAGAATGGGTGGATTCATCATTAAATGCCTCTTATATGCCGACGATCAAGTGCTACTTGCATCATCGGTGGAAGAGCTGCAAGAGATGATGAATATTGCATGTGCGTCTTTTGAAAAAAAGGGAATGAGGGTGAATGTGGATAAAACAAAAACTATGGTTTTTGAGAGAGAGGTGAATATGACCGAATGCGTGATTGAGATTATTGGTAAGAAAGTGGAACAAGTGAAAGAGTTTGTATATTTGGGAAGTTTGTTTACTAGGGATGGAAAGTGTGATGAAGATATCGAGAGAAGAGTGAAAAAAGGTAATGCGGTAAATGGAGCACTGGATAGTCTAATGTCAAGTCAGTCGGTGTCTGAAAAGGCCCGAATGGCTGTGCATGATGCTGTCCTCGTTCCTACGCTTATGTATGGCAGTGAATGTTGGGTGTGGCAGAAGAAGCATGAAAGTAGAGTGAATGCAGTAGAAATGAGATCCCTCAGAAAAGTGTGTAATGTAAGGTTATGTGATCGTGTGAGGAATGATGTGATTCGTGAAAGGTGTGGTGTAAAAGATGATATTGTAAGAAAGATAGAAAAAGGAATGTTGAGATGGTTTGGGCACATAGAGAGGATGGATGACAGTAAATTGGTGAAAGAGATATATAGAGCCAATGTGGAAGGTAATGTTAGTAGAGGACGACCTCGGAGGACACATTTGGATCAAATAGAAAATGTGCTCAAAAAGGCAGGTGTCCGCAGTATGAAGAATAAAAGAGCATGTATGAAAAGATTGATGGATGTAAACGAAGCCAGAGAGGTTTGCCAGGATCGTACAAAGTGGCGATCGATAGTCTCTGCCTACCCCAATGGGAACTAACGGCGTGAGAATATGTATGTATGTATGTATGTATGTATAACAATTTTATATTAATAGAAATTGCATTATAAATTCTAACAGCCATAACAAAAATAGTTTTGCTGCTTGAGGCTAATTAATAAATATAATGAGGTACATATAGTTTGTCTTTATTGAGATTTTGCAGACATTTAGAGTGAAATTGAAACAACTATTGATTTTCGGATATTTTAATCGCGTGTTATTACATTATTTTAAGCGTAGTGTAGCAACTCGCGTTAGAGAACATATTGCTGATATGAAGAATAGGCGTCCTGGAAAATCTGCTTTGTGTGAACACACCTTCGATAAGCCAAACCACCACATGCGTTTTGACAAACCTACAATTCTAGCAAAAGAGAATCGATTGATACTTAGAATGATACGCGAGTCTATTGAAATAAAGAAACATCCAAACTTCAATAGAGATGATGTTTGGCAATTACCACCTGCTTGGAACCCGATCATTAGCACAACTAAGCGAGGGAAGAACACTAGCAAGACTCCAGATAACATTAGCTCTTTTTGTACATAGCAAATATTAAACGCAAATGTAACTTAAAATTTTGTGAAGGTAGTTAGTATTAATAATTTTATAGTACTGTATAATGACAAATAACACCTCAGTCTTCCCGTGACCATGATAACTGAAAAGTTTTCGAAACGTCGGGCTTTAAAAATAATGTAATAACACGCGATTAAAATATCCGAAAATAAATAGTTGTTTCAATTATAATGTGCAATCGTGAAAATCTTAGAAAATACTATTTAGAGTGAAATGTTAGAGGAGCAGATGTATAATGATAGATTTCTCTCTTAACTAATAAAGCAGCTTCATAAATATAGGGGAACATAATAGAAGAATTATAATATTAAAAAAATAATATTAATAAAAAGTGGGTGGCAAGAAACCGTTTGACGGGTATGTTTCTCTCGCTACCTATCTATTTAATTCAATGTAGTGACCGGTACGTTTCCCTCGCTACTTATTTATTTAATACTTTGAAGAAAAACGACTAATACTTAATATAAATACTTTTACTAACTTAAATTACTATTTACATTATTTCAAGCATTGATCACAAGATTCAACAGTTGCATCGATAACATAAAGATCACCTCACATCTCCCCCCAAAACCAACCATCCAACTCCTCTTGACATTCATAAATTGACAGGTGAAGGCACGCTGTCGGTGTTGCCAATTTACAAAAATATGACATTCGGCCATCCGACAATGTGCTACCTCCTGGTGCACGTTTTTGACACATTATCAAAACTTTATTTGTATTGATCTAAAAACATTTAAGCATAAGCAACTAATTTTCATTGAGGCGAGCATCGAGCTGTGATTTGTATTGATCTAAAAACATTTAAGCATAAGCAACTAATTTTCATTAAGGCGAGCATCGAGCTGTGAAAAATATGACATTCGGCACTTATACAAAAATAAATAGCATGAAAATTCAAAAATAATAATTGTACATTGCAATACTTAAACACTACAGGAATTTCTTACAAGAATATTTCAAAAATTCTAATAAATCATTATCATCAATCTTTATCCTTATTAACTGCAAGTTAGTATTATTTACTGTTGACTATGTTTATAAGAAATATAGAATTAACATTCTGAAACTTACTTATTACACACCTTATTCAAATACCACTTACCTATCGATTACATTCTGTAATACAAAAATCAAATGAGAGCCAACCAAATGGTATTCGTTAATTATAATCATAACATACTGTTTAAGTGTAACATAATTTAATATTCTAATAAAAATAAACTTTATTGTACACCAAAACAATTTAAGGGCATATGCAGAATGAAATACAATAGACAGGAAAACAATAGGCGGGCATATCGCTAAAAGACTTATGCAATCTTATACTAATACTCTTAATGTACTTCATTAACATTTATAAGCTTAAAATTAAATTAAATTAAAACTATTCATTTACACTGTCACGGTTGCTAGAGCTATCATCAATTTCTAGAGCATTAACATATCCTGATTCTGTCAGCGGCTTATGACAGTATTGTAAGAATTGCCCTATTAGGTCTTACCCAGATACACAATCAAAATCTTTATAGCATTTTACACATCGCAATTTACATGACATAATGTACATAAATTTTTACATGTATACCCTGCAAGGGCATAGCAAAATATACTCATTTCTAAATTTATTATTACATTTTAATCAAATCTAACACTACTACACATTAAACTTGATAACACAAAACACGATAAAGTAAAAATTAGGAAACATAATCATTTATAAAATTCAAATTTCTATTTATCAATAAAACAACCATAAAAACAATCCAACAATCAAATTAAATTACATTAAATTAAAATAAAATAAATTAAAATTCTGGTAATTATTTAAACTATCACATTAGATAATATTATTATCAAAATATTCCTTAGAATTATAAAAAAACAATTTTCTATTAAATACAATCTTAAAAGTTTTATAAAAGATTTGTAGTCAGATTCTTGAGCTATGAATTTGAAAGGTGGTTGTATATTTTACAGCACATAGGGAGAGGACTTGTATAATGAATTTGTAATCTTGAAGGCGGTACTATTAATTTATTCCTTCCGGATCTTAATGGGAATCTTCGAATATAGTCAGATTGATTTTTTTTTTTTTTTTTTAAATTGTGGATGCTTTCTTACTAATTTACAGCTTTCCAAAATATAAAGAGAACAAAGAGTTGAAATTTTTAGATTCTTAAAGTGTGGTCTACAGCTGTTTGGAATTTTTATGTTTGCTAAAATTCTTAGTACCGTTTTTGCAATATAAATGTCTTGTGCATCAGTACTATTACCCCAAAAGACGACGCCGTAACTTAACCTTGAATTTACATAAGCATGGTACAGTGACAAAGCGGTGCTCAAGTCAGTAGTATTTTTTTTTTTATTTCCGCTAACCCGCACGTAAAACTAGTCAATTTAAATCTCATCGTACCAATATTATTATTTTTTTTAATTAAGGTTTGTATCCAGTGTTAACCCTAATAAAGTGAACTTATCGACGGAATCAATTTTTATATTTCTGTACTTAAAATCAATATTTAATGCAGTATACTTGTCCTAGCCACGATCATACATGACTTACAGAATTCTGTGCTGACTATAAATTTAAAATTGTTTGGTTAAACCGTTCTGTTAGTTTTTTTTTTTTATTCCAATTTTGTTGTTTGTGTATAAGTTTTAACATTCTGACTATACCAGTTTATCAGACACTACCTAAAGACAGAGGAACAAACAGCGAAGTCTTAGTAATTGGGTCCCGTTTATATGTAAGTCATACTAATACGAATATTCGTCGATGTAGGAAATAAAGAAAAGGTATGATATAGTATACACTTTGTAATTAATGTAATTAAAACTATTTTAATCCTAGTTTTAAAATGGCTATAACTTTCAAAAATTTAAAGAAAAATATATATAATTGAGGGGATTTTAGAGTAGGAAGTTTTAGATATAAAATACTAATGTTTTCTTTACTACCATCTTGACTATCATCTGTACTACCACAATTACAGGCCTATCTAAAACTATGCTTATTTGCTAAGGTATTTGAGCGAATTGTTTGAAACCAGGTCTACTCAGCTTTGAGCTCTGGTTTAGTGAGGAACAACATGGTTTTTTTTTTTTTTTTTAGGAAACGATGAACAGTATCTAATCTTGTTATTACGTATGACTGTATAAGTAGCTGTATGGATGCTGGAGCTCAAGTCAATGTTTATACACAGACTATGAAAATGATTTGACTGCATTGACCAGCCTATAATGTTACGTGAGTTGAAAGCTATTGGTATATATAAAAGATGCTTTGAAAACTAAGATAGTCCTGTATGCAGTTGATATAAAAACTGCTAAGTGCATTCAGCCTCCAGCAGATGTTCGCAAACTTCAAAACGATCTTGATAGTTTTCAAAGTTATTGTGAAATCAATGGCTGAGGAATTTATGATTCCTTGGCTCTGGTCACCCCCTTCCTATTACATATTGTATGTTAGTATTATTTGGCGATCCTGCCAGGATATGTGAAATCAAAAGGTCAATTTGAATGTCTCAAAAAGTTATTTGTTTTGTGACTTTAACTCGCAATTTATCTTTATATAAAACGAAAATTTAAGATAACAATAGTCTAAGACACATCCAGATAACTAGAGTTGCGAAAACAAGTGATTTAGGGTTAATACATGACAGCGAACACTTATTCGACAAGCTTACAGAACATATAGCTGTATTTTGATTGCTAGTACAGCTTCCGATTTATATAAATATTTAGTTTATTTAACAAGTTTTTTTTTTTTTAAAAACCCAATATTGTACTATAATTATTTTGGTAAATATTTGTGAAAACTCCCTTGCAAAAGAGCTTTTGGAAATGTTATTACTAATATATGTTTAAAAGTAGCTTTAATTTTTCTGAAGAATGTAAATAAAATCTGAGAAATGAGCATAACAAATCTTTTAAAGTAAAATAAATAACTCTTTAAAAACATAAGAAAATTCCTTGTTAAGTGAAAAACTGGTTCTATATATATTACAATGAGTAAAGGCATTTTTTTTTTTTTTTAATATTGATGTTGATGTCTTTTTATTTGCATTTTATCTTAAAATTGTTTGTATTTGTATTATTGTAAGGTATGTTTTCTGTGCATGTGTGAACATCTGTTATTGGCCTTGCTTTATTTATTTTATTAACTGTGTAATAGAGTAATAATGTGGCTATTAATGTTCCCAATAATATAAGTAGCCCCTTTTTTTTTTTTAGCTGTAACATTTATGAACTAACAAAATTCTAAGTAACCAAAAATCCGAACACACATGTTGATTTATTTTATGAATCTGAGTTAAATGTCTTCGAAACTAATAGATCTAAAGGTCTTATTTCATCTAATGTTATTAGGCATTAAGAAACATATAGAACTTAGGCTGACCATATCTGAATGGGTTGAAATATTTAAATTAAACTAGAATTTACATAACTGTTCAGTAAAGCACAGTCTAAGACATACTCAAGCTGCAGAACACAAAAAAAATACAATTAACTAAACCAAATATTAAATGTCCATCGATTTGTCAGAGAAACGGTTATGAAATGGCGATCAAGCTGTATAATCTAGTAAAGGATGAGACAAAATTACTGACATACAATAAATATAAAACTATCATTTTTAATTATCTGTTGGACAACTGTTTCTATATAATTGATGACTTTATTAAAAATTGCAATATATGACTTTAAAAATTTAAACTATGTTTTTCTCTTTTTTTTTTTCTTTTTTTTTTATGACATTTTAATTTTAACAAAATTTAGAATATGTGTACATGTGTTGCCTTGATTGACTTACAAAATTTTAATAATGTTTTTTTTTTTTTTATTACGATAGACAATGTTATTATAGTAGTTTTAAGATATGTAAAAAAAAATTATCAATAATTTTAATGTTTAAAAGTTTGCACACCTTACTGGCAGTACATACATAGGCCTTCATTTTATATACCACCATTTATACTCATGTATTGGCAAATAAATTATTTTTTTTTTTTTTTATTTAAAAGTTATACTTAGCTTCAACCAGTTCTGTGATGGTAAAATAATGATGTGCTTCTGATCCCATCTATACTACTTCAGCACAACCTCATCACTGGATGTCAACTGACGAAGACGGATCTCTCCAAGTCCTCGTTTTAGATTGTCTATGGCACCGAGAAGCCCTGGAGGCTTGCCAATTGGAATGCTAGACTTGTCTCCGGACATTGTACATTCAACCTGAAATGTTTAAAATATCCGAAACGTAAACTATTCTTCATAGATGTCATAAGCAAGTAGCAAAGTATATTAATGTATTCAGACGTTTACGTTAATAATCTTACTCAAATAAACATAAATTAAAATAAAATGAAGTTCATGATCTTTTCAACAGTGATAATAATGACGCATAATGATCCAGCAAGATAAATAGAAAAAAAACGGTAATGATAATAATTAGAAAAGCAGGTAAATATAAAAACAATTCGGTAACAAGAAAACAATTCAGTCACCATTCTTAGCTAACAAATTACTTGGCAATAAAATGTACCTACAATATTTTTAGTATTAGTTACTAGTTGTTGCAATTATAGCCTTTCAAATAAAATTAGTATCATTATGTAATTCAACTACTAGTATTTATACATTCATTTTCTTAAGTAGCTTATTATTTGAACAAGTAATCGTCAACTATGATGAATAAAATAGGTCTACAGAAATAATATATTCATATATATTCGGCGTGATTGTTCATGTTTCAATAAATTTAAAAAAAATAAAAGAAATGCTTGAATGGCTATTAGGATATTGTTTTTATTATATTTTATTTGAATATGGTTTTAGCTGTGAGATTGACATTTTAAACTTAGGGTGACATGTAATTAGTTAAGTCATTCTTTATTTTTGTCTTTATTATAATTTAAAATCATATTCCTATATTAATAAAATGTAAAGACTTATGTTGTAAGCTTGGAAGAACAAAATGTGTAGGGAACAATAACTTATATGCTGCAACCACCTTGTAACCCACATTTACAGCGAATAAATGACTACATTGATTAATAATTCACTTAGTATTAATATATTCAATGCATAAGAAATAGAAGAATTCCAAATTTGAATTGTAGTCTAAAAATGTGTAAAAATTAAAGTGGTATTATTCATATATATTACTGATATACTCCTTTAATCTTATAATTACAATTAATTGCATCTTCATCCACCAATGCATTTAACCAAAATAAATATGGTGGATAAAGAATTTGAAATTGTTCCAAATAAGAACAAAAGTTTAATTACTTATTTGATTTGTGTTGTTAACAAATACGTAGTGTACTTATAATTTAATTTGTCATAGTGACGCCACAATTTAAACAGAAGTTCTTAAGTCAACTCATCGTTACTTTAGGGATCAGCTTAACCCACTCGTACGTCTACTATTTACTGAGACACTACAGGAAAGTTACTACAGATGATTGCTCCAAAACTAATATCCCAGAAAATACCAGGGAGTGTCCTAGCCAAGCGCTTCGGAACCATTCCGTACACAGCTATACAATATTACGCTCAAATATTGGTTTCTTCAAAACAATGACTATTATAAAATCATTGAAATACTTTGTTCGAGCATCGATTTGCTATATTATAGATCATAAAATGTTAAATGGCGTTACTACAACATTGTGGAAAAGAAAAATAAATGAATGTACATACTTGAATGGACGTGAACATATCCCCGCTTCTGAAGTTTGAAGAAAAACGACTAATACTTAATATAAATACTTTTACTAACTTAAATTACTATTTACATTATTTCAAGCATTGATCACAAGATTCAACAGTTGCATCGATAACATAAAGATCACCTCACATCTCCCCCCAAAACCAACCATCCAACTCCTCTTGACATTCATAAATTGACAGGTGAAGGCACGCTGTCGGTGTTGCCAATTTTCAAAAATATGACAATACAATCTAGTGATGGGTATGCTTCCCTCGCTTCTCATTTATTTTATACAATTGTAATGATTCTTGTTAAAATATATTGTAATGATTTCCTTGAAAAACATATATTATTAATTCATGCTGATTTTTAGTATGAGTACCTTTTGTTAATCAGTTTTGTAAAGTGTTTCACCTCAACTTCCGTTTAAAGCAACCAGTTTTGTAAAGTGTTTCACCTCAACTTCCGGTTGAAGTGACTGTTTTCGGTTTGACAAGTAATGGGTGGGGACGAGGTCGGCTTTTGAGGCGGGACATTATTTTTATTCATTCTTCTCGTTAGAGTATCTGTATTCGTTGTTCTATCGTTAGCAGGAGTGAAGTAAAGACGTTTAGTCAAAGTTACTGCCCGTAATTATAGTACAAATAGTTAATTGTTAGTTGTAATATATTTTATATGTTCACAGCCCATATTATGTCCCCACCAAGGGGCTCGAGCCTACCCTATATAGGGCGATTTGGCCATAGTCCACCACGCTGGCCAATTGCGGGTTGGCAGACTAACGACTACTACCGTAATAGTAGCCGGGACCGACGGCTTAACGTGCCCTCCGAAGCACGGAATCATCTTAATTTTCGGATAATCAGGTGATTCAAGCCTGCAATATCCTTCCAAACTGGGTTAAATCTTACTAATTAAATTCGTAAGATTATCACCCCCCAGGGATCGAACCCGAGACCTCCGTACTTGAAACCAAGCGCTTAACCGCTGGACCACGGAGGCACGGATATTTTATATGACCAAGTGGAAATAAAGTCAGTGTTCAAGAATTGGAGTTTCTTTATATTTCAGAAGTGGGTATGTACCAGATCTATTCAATAACTATATTATTATTTTATGTCGAATTTGCGAATATAGTGACAGTTTTTTTTTAAGAGGATAGATAGCATTTATTTGTTTGATATACGCCTACACACACGATATGTATTCGATTGGGGCTACTCTCCGATAATACTTACTCACACGACACGACATGCATTTGATCGGGGCTACTCTCCGATAATGCTTACTCACACGACATGCATTCAATCGGGGCTACTCTCCGATAATGCTTAGTCACACGACATGCATTCGATCGGGGCTACTCTTCGATAATGCTTACTCAGACGACTCGACATGCATTCGATCGAGGCTACTCTCCGATAATGCTTACTCACACGACATGCATTTGATTGGGGCTACTCTCCGATAATGCTTAGTCACACGACATGCATTCGATCGGGGCTACTCTCCGATAATGCTTAGTCACACGACATGCATTCGATCGGGGCTACTCTTCGATAATGCTTACTCAGACGACTCGACATGCATTCGATCGAGGCTACTCTCCGATAATGCTTACTCACACGACATGCATTCAATCGGGGCTACTCTCCGATAATGCTTAGTCACACGACATGCATTCGATCGGGGCTACTCTTCGATAATGCTTACTCAGACAACTCGACATGCATTCGATCGAGGCTACTCTCCGATAATGCTTACTCACACGACATGCATTTGATTGGGGCTACTCTCCGATAATACTTACTCACAAGACATTCATTTGACCAGGGCTACTCTCCGATAATGCTTACTTACACGGCATGTATTAGATCAGGACTACTCTCTGGTAATGTTTACTCAGACAACATGTATTCGATTGGGGCTACTCTCCGATAATGCTTATTCACACGACATCCATTCGATCAAGGCTACTCTCCGATAATGCTTATTCACACGACATCCATTCGATCAAGGCTACTCTCCGATAATGCTTATTCACACGACATGCATTTGATCAAGGCTACTCTCCGATAATGTTTATTCACACGACATGCATTCGATTAAGGCTACTCTCTGATCATGCTTACACACACGACATGCATATTATACTACAATGACACTATCCTATATGTACATAAATTTTATGTTCTCTAAAAAAAGGGCAACCTAACCTTTGCCATTGAAGCCTAGCCTTGGCTTTGAAGTTTGGGTATGTAGAAGCAGCGTGACATTCGCAATTTGTACGGAAGTAATTTGAATTTACCTGTGTTTTAAACTATTTTACCGTCAAGGAATGTTAAGGACTTCGCGTTGTGCATTGGTGTTAAAACGAATCACAGACTAGATTTGATAACGTAAGACAGTATCTGTTTTCATTTTCATTTAGTCTAGAATCTTGTTTATTTTATTTTAAATTATTTGCAATGTTGATAAAATATTATGCAGGTGGAATATTATTTCGTAATCTATTTTAACATTGTAAAACTTTATGACTAAAATTTGAGTGGTTTTTACATATTTGATATAAAGTAAGAGTGAGTTATTGAAATTATTTTACACTACCTGCATATCGTGACGTACGTGATGTAATGAACTATGTATGATGACTGTATTATGGGACTGAGTGGACTATGAATGTTCACTGGATTATTTATTTACATCACACAACCATATTTATTTATTTACATTACACAACCACATTTATTTATTTACATAACACAACCATAATTATTTATTTACGTAACACAACCATATATGGGACTGAGTGAACTATGTATGTTCACTGGATTATTGGACTGAGTGAACTATGAATTTTCACTGCATTATTGGACTGATTGATCTATGCATGTTCACTGGATGATTGGACTGAATGAACTATGTATTTTCACTGGATTATTGGACTAAGTGAACTATGTATTTTCACTGGATTATTGGACTGAGTGAACTATGAATTTTCACTGGATTATTGGACTGAGTGAACTATGCATGTTCACTGGATGATTGGACTGAGTGAACTATGTATTTTCACTGGATTATTGGACTGAGTGAACTATGAATTTTCACTGGATTATTGGACTGAGTGAACTATGCATGTTCACTGGATGATTGGACTGAGTGAACTATGTATTTTCACTGGATTATTGAACTGAGTGAAATTTTCACTGGATTATTCGACTGAGTGAACTATGTATTTTCACTGGATTATTGGACTGAGTGAACTATAAATTTTCACTGGATTATTGGACTGAGTGAACTATGCATGTTCACTGGATGATTGGACTGAGTGACCTATGTATTTTCACTGGATTATTGAACTGAGTGAACTATGTATTTTCACTGGATTATTGGACTGAGTGAACTATGAATTTTCACTGGATTATTGGACTGAGTGAACTATGCATGTTCACTGGATGATTGGACTGAGTGAACTATGTATTTTTCACTGGATTATTTGACTGAGTGAACTATGTATTTTCACTGGATTATTCGACTGAGTGAACTATGTATTTTCACTGGATTATTGGACTGAGTTGAGTTGACAATGACAATCCAGAACGTGGACCTGTGGAACCAATGACAGCAGACTCCAGTTGTGACTGACATCGCACTGAGAAAATGGAGGTGGATGGGGCACACATTTCGAAGAGGGACCACAAACGCCAGCATCGCATTCGAGTGGAAACCACCGGACGGCAAGTGAGCCCGCGGCCGTCCCGTACACACTTGGCGCCGGAGCGTGGAGAGCGAGCTGCGAGCGGCGGGACTGAGTTGGAGTGCGGCCAGGGAAGTCGCGGCAGACAGGAAGACGTGGCGGGAGCTTGTACAGGCCCTGTGCACCAGTGGGGTGCCATAGGACGACAACATTGGACTGAGTGAACTATGTATGTTCACTGGATTACTGGATTGAGTAAACTATGTATGTTCACTAGATTATTGTACTGAGTGAACTATGTATGTTCACTGGATTATTTGGCTGAGTGAACTGTGTATGTTCGCTGGATTATGGGACTGAATGGACTGTTTATCTTAACTGGATTATTGGAATGAATGGACTGTGTATGTTAACTGGATTATTGGAATGAATGGACTGTGTATGTTAACTGGATTATTGGATTGAATGAACTGTGTATGTTCACTGGATTATGGGACTGAAAGAATTGTGTATATTTATTCGATTATGGAACGGAGTTGTCTGTGTATTTTCAAATTAATAAATAAAACTGAATGAACTTGCTATGTTAACCTGATTAAACTGGACTTGACCAAAGTAAGAGTTAATGAAATTAGGACGTTGTACTATCTGAATTTTGACTTATGGATCAGACATCTATTCCGAGGAACTAGGATTTCAGATATGCGACCCCACGAGGATAACGAGGGGACTCCTCCAGGAACTCCCCCGAGAAATCAATTGAGGAGGAAAAGAAGTAGAAGATCTCCTTCTACATCTTCTAATGAAGAGGATAGAACGCCGCATAAGGCGCGAATGATATCAAGCCGTTAGAGTGCTGAGGATGTGCTACTTGCAAGTTTCAAAGGAGAGTACAACACTTCAGTAAGAATTAAACCACAGAATTAGCCAATCACTGATACCTACTGATCCAAGCTTTTTATTCAGCAATGGATGGTTAATTTTAACGAATTTACTGGCAAATTCTATCTAAATTTCATCAATTTGGTGGCCAGCATCGACTATGTCGGAGGGTTTATTGATATAGCTGACTAAATTAGATTCGACCGGTCGCCCTTTTCTGAAACCGTGTTGTGATGTATTTAGTGATACTTAATATATAATGTATTTTATTTTGTAATAATGAGGCAGATTATTTTCATTTAAATAGTAAGAGAAACAAGGGAGAAACGGGTCTATGGTTTGATACAACAGATAAATCACCTTTCTTGTGAATAGGTATAAATCGTGCTCTTTTCCATTGATTAAGAAACTACCGGTGTGAAGTTAGCGGCCGATTCCAGCGGCCGATTATAACCCGACCAAATTAAAAAATTTCAATATAAATTTGTGTAAAACCAGGAATTTCAGCATCTAAGAAGCCTCATTACCACATAAATAGCTGAATTAACACTCTAAGCTATTAACCTGCCCGAATGCGAACCTTAAACCCATGAAACAAAATGTAGAGCAGCCACCCTAGATGGATAACTAAAATATTTTCTGACACGAACCCAAAGCTTCTACACCTTGAGTATGGTAACAAAAGAACCGTATTAAATAGTCCTACAGGATGCACACCAAAATATTTGAATATGAAGAGCTTTTAACCCTTCAATCGCAAGGTTAACCCTAGCGGCCGATTTCAGTGAAATGAATAGTTGTGATAAAATCTGCCCAAAGCTTCTACACACCTTGAGTATGGTATCGAAAGAACCGTATTAAATAGTTCTACAGGAAACATACAGAAATATTTTAATATGAAGAGATTTTAACCCTTCTTTCATACGATAGAGTAATTTCACGTACAAAAAAATGATAAATATTTTCTGACACGAACCCAAAGCTTCTACACACCTTGAGTATGGTATCGAAAGTACCGTATTAAATAGTTCTACAGGAAACATACAGAAATATTTTAATATGAAGAGATATTAACCCTTCTTTCATACGATAGAGTAATTTCACGTACAAAAAAATGATAAATATTTTCTGATACGAACGCAAAGCTTCTACACACCTTGAGTATGGTAACAAAAGAACCGTATTAAATAGTCCTACAGGATGCACACCAAAATATTTGAATATGAAGAGCTTTTAACCCTTCAATCGCAAGGTTAACCCTAGCGGCCGATTTCAGTGAAATGAATAGTTGTGATAAAATCTGCCCAAAGCTTCTACACACCTTAAGTATGATATCGAAAGAACCGTGTTAAGTTCTACAGGAAACATACAGATATATTTTAATATGAAGAGATTTTAACCCTTCTTTCATACGATAGAGTAATTTCACGTACAAAAAAATTATAAATACTTTCTGATACGAACCCAAAGCTTCTACACACCTTGACTATGGTATCCAAAGAACCGTATTAAATAGTCCTACAGGATGCACACCAAAATATTTGAATATGAAGAGCTTTTAACCCTTCAATCCCAAGGTTAACCCTAGCGGCCGATTTCAGTGAAATGAATAGTTGTGATAAAATCTGCCCAAAGCTTCTACACACCTTGAGTATGGTATCGAAAGAACCGTATTAAATAGTTCTACAGGAAACATACAGAAATGTTTTAATAACGAGAGATTTTAACCCTTCTTTCATACGATAGAGTAATTTAACGTACAAAAAAATGATAAATATTTTCTGATACGAACCCAAAGCTTCTACACACCTTGCCTATGGTATCCAAAGAACCGTATTAAATAGTCCTACAGGATGCACACCAAAATATTTGAATATGAAGAGCTTTTAACCCTTCAATCACAAGGTTAACCCTAGCGGCCGATTTCAGTGAAATGAATATTTGTGATAAAATCTGCCCAAAGCTTCTACACACCTTGCCTATGGTATCCAAAGAACCGTATTAAATAGTCCTACAGGATGCACACCAAAATATTTGAATATGAAGAGCTTTTAACCCTTCAATCACAAGGTTAACCCTAGCGGCCGATTTCAGTGAAATGAATATTTGTGATAAAATCTGCCCAAAGCTTCTACACACCTTGAGTATGATATCGAAAGAACCGTATTAAATAGTTCTACAGGAAACATATCAAAATATTTTAATATGAAGAGATTTTAACCCTTCTATCATAAGATAGAAAAAAAAAAAAAAAAGTCAAAAAGTTTATTCTTCAAAATTAAGTTAAAAACTAACATTTTTTGAACGTCAAATGTTTTTAAATTTATCATTAGTCCGTTGCTTCGGAAGGTGTTCGTAAAGAGAAGAAGCAACAAAGAAACTCTTTACATTCACATTTTTTCATTTTTTCAAAACATGGTTTGTACAATTTCAGTTTATTAACATGTTTTTACTTTATAAAAGATTTTCTATGCGACAAAACCAAACGCTTGTTTGACATAATAAAAATAAATTGTCCATCACAAAAAACCAATCACATAACGTGAGAAGAAAAATCCTCACCAGACAATTATTCCTGGGAATAACGAGGGAAGATTTATAGCTTTACGGACACGGTCATGTGCGCGTTGGGTCCTTGTCGTTTAAAAAATCTTGAACACTGTAGTAAGATTTCTTTAAAAGCATTGCTTTAATTGCCTTTTTAAAAGATGCCACAGGCAATTCCAACATGTCAGAATGAAGTTTGTTGAACATTTGGAGGGATAGTCCCATAAAGGAGTTACTTACTTTATTAAGTCTCCACTTCGGTACGCTAAGTTTGTCCTTATTTCGAGTGTTAACAGTATGCCTATCACTAACTTTACTAAATTGACATATATTCTTTTTAGTATACATTAAATTCTCAAATATGTATTGGCAAGGGACAGTTAAAATGCCAATATCTTTAAATTTTTCGCGCAACGAATACCTCGACCTCAACATGTAAATAGATCGGATAGCTCGCTTTTGTAAGACGAAAACTTTATGAACATCAGCCGCTTTACCCCATAATAAAATACCGTACGACATAATACTATGAAAATAACTGAAATACACAATGCGAGCTGTTTCTACGTCTGCTATTTCTCTAATCTTACGCACGGCATACGCTGCTGAGCTCAGCCTTTTAGAAAGTGTTAGTATATGGGTCCCCATTGCAACTTAGAATCGATTATTATCCCTAGGAATTTTGTCTCTTTCACTAATTCTACTTTTTCACTATCAATAACAATATTGTTTTCAACTTGCCTAACATTCGGTAAAGTAAATTTAATACATTTAGTTTTTTTGGCATTTAGAACCAGGTTATTTACAGTAAACCAATGCAATACCAGTGAGATAGCTTTATTTACGTCGTCAAGAGATGTAGAGGATCTCGCTACATTAAATATTAAAGATGTGTCATCTGCAAACATAACTATCTCAGAATACTTTTGTACCATAAATGGTAAATCATTAATGTAAATCAGAAACAGTAATGGGCCAAGTATAGAACCTTGAGGAACGCCCATTTCTATTTCTGATCCTTCCGACGTGGTTCCATTAATATCAACCTTTAAAGTTCTTTTATTAAGATATGATGCCATCAATTTCAGTGCTTGCTCGTCAAAACCGTAATATTTAAGTTTAATCAACGCTATCTCTTTTTTTACACAATCAAAAGCTTTTGTGAGGTCACAGAATATACCTAACGCATCCCGGGAGTTTTCCCATGAATTAAAAATATGTTTCATTAGTGACACTCCTGCATCTACAGTAGACCTACCTTTGGTGAAACCATATTGCTCGTCATGGAATATATTATGTTTGTTGAAATAAGAAAGCATTTGGTTGGACATGATTTTCTCAAAAACTTTACTGAGAACTGGCAAAATAGAAATAGGCCTATAATTGGTAAAGTCCTGACTATCTCCTGATTTATGGAGTGGGATGAGCCTACTTAACTTCATGCAGTCTGGAAATTCTCCTATATCTATACATTTATTAAAAAGTATCGTTAAATGTGGAGCGATTATATTTATTATTCTGTTTATGACGAAAACTGACATTCCGGTTATGTCTTCGGTTTTTTTAAGACTAATAGTTTTAAAATTTTTAATTATATCATTACTGTCAACATACATGAAAGAAAACTGTGCTGTTGTTTTGGTAACATTTCGTTCCAACAACTCAAGAGCTTTTTGGGGACATGAATTTAATTTCTCTGTTGTCTGAGTAGGGGTATTAATAAAATGATTTTCAAAAATGACAGCAATTTGTGATCTTGACTGTATCAGTTCATTATCTAATAATAAATTTAGATCATGTGGGGACTTTAGTTTTCCAGTTTCACTATTAATTATTTTTCAGACAGTCTTACTCTTGTTAGAAGAATTCTTAATTTTATGTTTTATGCATCTAGATTTAGCTTCACCACAAACTTTTTTGAAAATTTTTGAATAATTTCTGACATAAATAATAAAATCTTGGTTGAAGTTATAGGACTTTTCTCTATAAATGTTATATAGGTGATCTCTACTTATTCTAATTCCAGTGGTGGCCCATTCAGCAAAAGAGCATTTTGTATTACACAGTATTACCTTAGTTTTAAAGATTTTGTTAAATTCTGTTTTCAGCCCATTGATGAAAGAAAGACAATTCTCTAATGATTCACTGCTTCTCATTGGGGGGCTGATGCTAGACCTAATATTATTTTCAAATAAGCTAAGTTTTTTTTCAGTTATCTGTCTACATACTATTGACTTTTTCTTTTCAATGGTAAATTCTAAATTTATAAATTGACCCTTGTGGTCTGAGGTAATGCAATCAAAAAGGAAGTGACCGGAGTAATCACAATTGCAATAAATATTATCTAAACATGTTGCAGAGGTCGAGGTAATTCGGGTTGGCTCATTAAATACATTTAGAAGATTAAATGATTGAAAAAATGTTAATATTCTCTCCTTTACTAGACCCTCACCCAACAAGTCAACATTGAAATCCCCACAAACTACAACCTCTCTGGAGCTGCGGGAAGCCATCCCCAAAGCATCTTCCATCACTGCTTCAAAGATGTCATAGTTACCTTTGGGTGGGCGATATACACACAAAATTATGTACTTGTTCAATTCAATGCATGAGATTTCTACATGTTGTTCAACAGAGAGTCTACAGATGTCTTTTCTTTCTTTAAATTTAATGTCTACATATAATAGTATCATACTACCCCCACACATTATGGACTCTCTGTTAAAACAACTGCCCACTGTGTAATTCTTTAAACTAAACTTCATTTGTTCTGCTTTTAACCAGTGTTCTGTTAGACAAAGTATTTTGGCATTGTACTTATTAATGAATAACTCTAATTCTAATAGTTTGCAGGAAAGGCTCTGTATGTTCTGATGAACTAGTGAAATGTATGCCTTTTCCTTTGTCTTACTACCTAGTTTAAAGCTAAATTTGCAGATACATTAGTACATGTACTAACAACTGCATCCAAGTCAGTTGAAATAGTTATGTTATTCAAATTAATAACATTGTTGTATATAATATTACTAGCTAGTAACATAGCTAGACGTTTTTTAGCATGTTCAGGTACTTTCAAGGTACTTTTAGTCATTAATGGTTTCTTAATATAGTTATTTATATTAAAATTAATAATTTTTTGCCTATATCCCAAGGTCAAATTATATAGTAACATATTTAATTTATAAATCCTAGTATTAACCTTATAGCTAAGATGCTTGGAATATAGGAAGTCACTTATAATTATTTTTCTGACATTTAAATTAACCAACTTGTCAAATGATTTCTTCAAGTCACTTGGTTTAACCATGTTACTTGAACCAATTAAAATAACTAAAGTAGTGTTGGAGTCATATTGTGCTTTTAAAACAGAATTTACTATTTGTGAGTAACTTGCTCCGGGCATACAAGTATTTAAGATACATTGGTCTAATTCTTTGTTTAAATGATGGCCAATGTTAACACCAAGAGAATCGGAGAAGACTAAAGTCCTCTGAGTCGACACACCTCTATTGTAAGCAAAAGTGGGCTGAACCATATTATTTCTATTTTCAGGGGATACATCATTTATGACAGTACTTACGCTTTCACACTTATTGCAAAACCCAGAAAGTGGTTCTACTGTTTTGATATTTTCATTACCTAATTCTATGATTTCTTCTAAACCTTCTATGTAGCTTTGCATCTCTAAGTGGCTGTTATGATACTTTAATGTAATATCTTGAAGAGATTTTTCCAATTCTATAATCCTATTACTATCATGGCTAAGTTTAACTTTATTATTGTCTAGAGAAAGTTCATAATCACTACATAGTTTTTCTAGCCTATTTAACTTAAATTTCATCTCATGATGCTGACTACACCTTAGTTTATTAAGTTTTTTTACATGATTTCTTACAATTCTTTTAAGTTTAAGGTATTTCTTTAACTTTTTTGAACCTTTTATGTTAACAATAGGTAGGGGTTTTTTTTCTTTTTCTTTTACCGGAGTAGTTAAGTCTATAGTTGGCATATGAATAATGCTATCGTACATTTGCTGTAGCATAATTGAGTTCTCCTCAGATTTGTTACTCCTTAGTGTATGAAGTTCCAATTCAGCTCCTGCCAGTTGTGCTTTTAACAATTGTATCTCTTGAAGTGCTGCTTCATGAAAATCATAACTATCTTGGTGCAAACTAACATCTCTTTGCAGGGCCATCCTTTGGGCTATGCTATCTTGTAGCTCTGCGTCCATATCAACAAGTTGTTTCCTTAAACAAGAATTGGTTTTAATAATATTGTTAATTTCTTGCTCACTATCCTCGCGTTCCTCTAACAATTTAATGATATTTTCTTTTGATTTTTTTAATTCTAAAAGGGCTGAATTTAACTTCTTTTCTAAATTACTAATAGTTTCACTGCGAGTAGGCATTTTAACTATTTCTGAGCTAATGGTACTTGATATTGTGTAACTAGGTTTTATTTACTAGATAACTTATTGACAAATTTAAGGTTATATTTTATGATAAGAGTATATCTAGGAAAATATAAGTAGATAAGAAGAAATATAACTTATTAATGCAGTACTTAGTTATACTGAGGTATTGTTTTAATGTAATATGAGTAATATGAGTAATACTAATATTAATAAATTTCTTCGCTTAATTCCGCTAAATAATACCTGCAGTCTTCATGCAACATGCACTGTGCACCGCCCGCCCTTCCACTTTCAAGAAATCGAAAAGCAGTCAATGCACCACACACACACCCGCAAGCGAAAACCACAGGCAACCACAAACATGCGACGCGTTTCGACTCAACACGAGTCATTGACGAGCAGTTAGTAGACAGTTCGGCAGCTGACCACCGAGCTCTCGGCTATATTAAAATATATCTGTATGTTTCCTGTAGAACTTAACACGGTTCTTTCGATATCATACTCAAGGTGTGTAGAAGCTTCGGGCAGATTTTATCACAACTATTCATTTCACTGAAATCGGCCGCGAGGGTTAACCTTGCGGTTAAAGGGTTAAAAGCTCTTCATATTCAAATATTTTGGTGTGCATCCTGTAGAACTATTTAATACAGTTCTTTTGATACCATACTCAAGGTGTGTAGAAGCTTTGGGTTCGTATCAGAAAATATTTATAATTTTTTTTTTACGTGAAATTACTCTATCATATGATAGAAGGGTTAAAATCTCTTCATATTAAAATGTTATTGTATGTTTCCTGTAGAACTATTTAATACGGTTCTTTCTATACCATACTCAAGGTGTGTAGAAGCTTTGGGCAGATTTTATCACAACTATTCATTTCACTGAAATCGGCCGCTAGGGTTAACCTTGTGATTGAAGGGTTAAAAGCTCTTCATATTCAAATATTTTGGTGTGCATCCTGTAGGACTATTTAATACGGTTCTTTTGATACCATAGTCAAGGTGTGTAGAAGCTTTGGGTTCGTATCAGAAAATATTTATAATTTTTTTTTACGTGAAATTACTCTATCGTATGAAAGAAGGGTTAAAATCTCTTCTTATTAAAATATTTCTGTATGTTTCCTGTAGAACTATTTAATACGGTTCTTTCGATACCATACTCAAGGTGTGTAGAAGCTTTGGGCAGATTTTATCACAACTATTCATTTCACTGAAATCGGCCGCTAGGGTTAACCTTGCGATTGAAGGGTTAAAAGCACTTCATATTCAAATATGTTGGTGTGCATCCTGTAGGACTATTAATTACGGTTCTTTTGATACCATACTCAAGGTGTGTAGAAGCTTCGGGCAGATTTTATCACAACTATTCATTTTACTGAAATCGGCCGCTAGGGTTAAACTTGCGATTGAAGGGTTAAAAGCTCTTCATATTCAAATATTTTGGTGTGCATCCTGTAGGACTATTTAATACGGTTCTTTTGATACCATACTGTTACGACATCTGTTCGCAAGTAGGAGATAGGATTTGCCACTACTAGATTATACTAGATGGCGTTACTAGTATTTAATGAGTCGCCATGATATCTGTTGCTGAAGGAAGTGTCACTACTAGAGAACAGATGGCGTTACTAGTATTTTAATAAGTAAAAAAAAGGAATTACTAGATGTTTCTCGAATATCGACTTTTCCAGAATGTGGTACTAGAACTTTCTGTAATATTCGCGTATTTGAGATTTAGCATATATAAAGAGCGACGCGTGCTACGGAGTTATTCGAGTGCGAAGAACTAAAGCGAGATCAAGCGAAATACTAGAGCGAAGAAATTAAATACGACAGTGCAGTGATATACGGATTACGGAAATAAGCTTAACGGTGTGGACAGTGTTACTATAACGGAGTAAATTAGTGTTGTTAATTAGTGCGAGTATCGATAGTTAATTATCGATAGTGTTTGTTGTGTTGTGTAAAGTGCGTAATTGGTCAATAAATATAATTACACCTTATTGCACGAAAGTGTGACTGGTATTTATCAAATTAAGAACCCGGTACGTAACAATTGGTGTCAGAAGTGGGATTTGAAGATGCCAGTTATGCCGAAGGAAGACGGAAGAGAGGGTGTGAAGACACGCGCTCAGAAAGCCGCAGAGGGTGAACAGCTGTCGGAAATGAGGTCATCGGTCACGAACCCTCGGAGTGACATTCCAGAGGAGACGTCCGCGGTGACTAACACGCCGTCTACATCAACGGCGCCGGCGGCCGCAACTAATACTGACTTGGCGATGATAGTTGAAATGTTTCAAAGCATGCGTGAAGCACAACATAGCATACAGGATGTTGTGAAAAACATACATTCGGAGGTACAGGGTGTTGTGAAAAAAGAAGTTCGTGAGTTGCGCGAGGAACAGCAAACTAAGTTCTCACAAGTTCTCACTGCGGTCATTGAAGTCAGTGGTCGGGTGGTTACTGTGGAAAAAGACGTAGAGCAGATGAAGGAGCAGGTAACCACTATTGAGAAAGATATCGATGACATGAAGACCGACTTTCGCGGAATGGAGAAAAGGGTTCTGCAGCTTGAATCACGACCGGTCAAGGTTGTCTCCGGTGAGAATGTAGTAGCTGTCCATGGTCCTCGTGTGAAGGTTCCTCCCTACGACGGAACAACATCCTGGTCGGCGTATAGACATCAGTTCCAGACTGTTGCGGCTGCCAATGGTTGGACTGATGAACAGTGTTTGACTGCACTGACGGTGGCGCTCCGAGGTCAAGCACTGTCAGTAATAGAGGCGCTGCCGACTCCGAGTGGTGGTTTCAAGGACCTGCTGGATGCGTTGGAGTCTCGCTATGGAGAGCGACACCTGGAGCACGTGTTCCGCGCTCAGCTGCGTGATAGGGTCCAGCGTTCCGGAGAGGGACTTCAGCAGTGGGCCCTTGAAATCGAGAAGCTCGTCCGCAAGGCCTATCCCAGTGTAGATCCGAAGACGGTGGAAATGAACCTGGTGCAAGCATTCGTCGACGGCATCAGAGATATCGAAGTGAGAACAGCGGCGAGACTTCAACACCACACGTCTCTCAAGGATGCCTTGGCGAACGCTCTAGAAGTTGAAGCTTGCCGCCAGGATACGCGCCAAACTCATCGACTTCGTGAGATTGCGGAAGCAAATGAGGACGTCAAGGTCATTAAAGCACCCGTCGGAAGGAGTACTGGACCGATTTGTTATGGCTGCGGGAAAAGGGGCCATTTGAGATTAAGTTGCCCGCTGAGGAAGGAAGAAAAGAGGCAGGCAGAGGCTCCTGCCGCAAACGTCCAGGGAAACGAGCATTAGCCAGGACCGGGTGGCAGGTGCTGGCTAGAGAGGAGAAAGCCCCGACAATGACCATCTCACAAGCCTGTAACGGGAACAGTTTGGTGATATTGGGCTGTGTCAATGATCAAGACTGTAAGATGACCCTTGATACTGGAGCGTCTAGAACGGTGATCAATCCGGCACTGGTGAAAGCAGCGAATATCAAGTATAGCAGAGATACTAAGTGTCGGCTACTCTCCGCCTCTGGCCAGCGAATACCTGTCCTTGGTGAACTCTCAGTCAGGATGATGGTTGGCGAGACGTCGTATACTCATCAAGTCATTGTGGCTGAGATAATGGATGAATGCATACTAGGACTGGACTTCATGAAGAAATATAACTGCCGGATTGACATAACGAGAGGAATTTTCAAGTGTGGCCAGGAAGAAATCTTTATACTGGGTGGTCCCGTCGGTGAAGTGACATGCTTGAAAACCATCAATATTCCTGCGCGTTCTCAGAAGTTGGTTCCGGTGATGTTACCTGTAGACAGCGAGAAGAAGAGGCATCGTTGTGTGTTGATTGAAGAGACAGGGAAGAACGGGCCAAGGAAATTTCTGACAGCAAGAAGTTTGGTTACAAGCAACAAGACGGCAATAGTGAAGGTAGTCAACCTTGACCAAGAAGATGTACAGCTTAAGCGGGGTGAAGTAGTTGGTCAGTGTGAAGAAGTAGTCTGGATGAGGAGCTGTCATTCTCCAAATGGGAAAGTCAAAGTGAAAGTCGATAATTCAACTGTAACTGACTTGTTAAGTGAGATCCAGGATGACTTATCTTACTTGGAGAGGATCAAGGTTAAACAGTTGCTGGTGAAATATGCTGACATCTTCTCAAATGCAGAAGAGGACTTAGGCAGAACATCTTTAGTGCAACACAGAATTGATACAGAGGACGAAAGACCTATTAGACAGAGAGCAAGGAGAATCCCAATCGCTAAGGAGAAAGAAGTTGAAGAATTGCTCGAAGACATGAAAAAGAAGAAGGTCATTAGTCCGTCCTCCAGTCCGTGGTGTTCTCCAGTGGTTCTTGTTAAGAAGAAAAATGGAAGCACACGGTTTTGTGTTGACTACAGGAAACTGAACAACGTGACAAAGAAGGACAGCTATCCTTTGCCAAGAATAGATGACACTCTGGATACTTTGAGTGGCATGAAGTGGTTTTCAACCCTGGACTGCAAGTCAGGCTACTGGCAGGTGGAAATACATCCGACTGATAAAGAGAAGACTGCGTTTTCAACTGGAAAGGGTTTGTGGCAGTTTAACGTCATGCCTTTCGGTCTCTGCAACGCGCCAGCTACTTTTGAAAGGCTTATGGAGTGTGCGTTGGCGGGATTGGTTGGCGAGGCTTGCCTGGTGTACCTCGACGACGTGGTCATAATAGGCAAAAGCTTCCAAGACCATCTCAAGAACCTGGAACAAGTCTTTCAGAAAATTCGTGGAACAAACCTGAAACTGAATCCGAAGTAGTGCCGGCTGTTTAGAACTTCAGTGAACTATTTAGGACACGTAATCAGCCGAGAAGGAATTCAGACGGATCCGGAAAAGGTGGAAGCTGTGCAGAAATGGCCGACGCCAAAGGACAAAACAGACGTGCGAGCTTTTCTCGGCCTTTGCTCGTACTATCGACGTTTTGTAAAAGGGTTTTCTGAGATCGCCAAACCATTGCATCGGTTGACTGAAGATAAGAAAACCTTCTCTTGGGATGATGAATGCGAGTTATCTTTCAATGAGCTGAAGAAGAGGCTTTGCGAGACACCTATCCTTGGATATCCACAGCCAGAGGGACAGTACATCGTTGACAGCGATGCTAGCAATATGGCTATTGGTGGAGTGTTATCACAGATCCAAGGTGACAAGGAAGTTGTGATCGGATATTTCAGCAAGTCTCTATCTAAAGCGGAAAGAAACTACTGCGTCACGAGAAAGGAACTTCTAGCTGTAGTGAAGACCTTACAGCATTTTTACAAGTATTTGATTGGGAGACCGTTCAAGCTTCGAACTGATCATGCTGCACTGAAATGGCTTCTCCAGTTCAAAAACCCGGAAGGACAGGTAGCTCGATGGATCGAACAGCTACAAGAGTATGACTTTTCTATCGAGCACCGTAGTGGTAAATCTCATGGCAATGCAGACGCGCTTTCACGTAGACCGTGTCCGGAAGACTGTAAACATTGCAGGAAGCAAGAGTCGAAGGAGGAGGTCGTGAAAGTGACTCGAATTTGTCCATTGGATGGATGGGAAACAGAAGCTATGCAGAAGGCCCAAGAAGAAAATGAGAACCTCAGACCCATCATGAAATGGAAGAAGGAAAAACACGATCAACCGGCTTGGAGTGAAGTAGCGTCCACAGGAGTGAGTACGAAAGCTTACTGGGCACAATGGAACAGCCTGGTTCTGATCAATGGTCTACTGTACCGGAGGTGGGAGAAACCCAACGGTAAGGAAGAGCACCTACAATTGGTCGTGCCCAGAGCCAAGGTTAAAGATGTACTGCGGGAAACACATGACGGTGTTTCGGGCGGGCATCTTGGGGTAAATCGTACGTTGCAGAAGGTTCGTGCGAAGTTTTACTGGCTTCATTGTAGGGACGACGTACAGGACTGGTGCCGGAAATGTACAACGTGTGCCGCGGTGAAAGGTCCGCAGACCCGGAGTAGAGGAGATGTGGGAGCTCCCTGGGAGAGGATTGCCGTTGATGTGGCTGGACCGTTTCCACAATCAGAGTCCGGAAATAAATATTTCATGGTGGTGATGGATTACTTCACTAAGTGGCCTGAAGTGTTTGCCATACCCAATCAAGAAGCAATAACTGTGGCTACAAAACTGGTTGAGGAAGTGATCTGTCGATTTGGCGTGCCCCTGGAGATACACTCTGACCAGGGAAGAAATTTTGAGTCACAAGTATTTCAAGAGGTGTGCAAACTACTTGGAATGCATAAAACCAGGACGACGCCATATCATCCTCAGTCAGATGGAATGGTGGAGAGGTTCAACCAAACACTGGAGAGACAGTTGGCGAAGATGGTTGAAAAACATCAGAAGGACTGGGACAAACACATTCCATTATTTTTACTGTCTTACCGGTCAGCTGTTCACGAAAGCACGAAGGAAACACCTGCTTTCGTCAATTTTGGAAGAGAGCTACGATTGCCTGTAGATTTGTTGACAGGAGGGTCACCAGATGAGCCGCAGAGTGTAACTGAATATGTAAGCGATTTGAGGGAAAGAATGCAAGATGTACATTCCCTAGTGCGTGAAAATGGTTTACATGCTAGTGAAAAGATGAAAACCAGATATGACCGTAAAGCTAACACGCCGCGTTTCGAAGAGGGTATGCTCGTCTGGTTACACAATCCAACTCGCCAGAAAGGGAAGTCCCCTAAGTTACAAAATAGGTGGGAAGGACCGTACAAGGTGGTCACTAGAATAAACGATGTAACGTACAGAATTCAACGCCAACCTAGAGGGGCTTCGAAAATAGTTCACATCGATCGACTTGCGAAGTACCATGGAAGCAATAATACTCGGGACGAGTATTAATGTAAGGAGGGGGGTAATGTTACGACATCTGTTCGCAAGTAGGAGATAGGATTTGCCACTACTAGATTATACTAGATGGCGTTACTAGTATTTAATGAGTCGCCATGATATCTGTTGCTAAAGGAAGTGTCACTACTAGAGAACAGATGGCGTTACTAGTATTTTAATAAGTAAAAAAGGGAATTACTAGATGTTTCTCGAATATCGACTTTTCGAGAATGTGGTACTAGAACTTTCTGTAATATTCGCGTATTTGAGATTTGGCATATATAAAGAGCGACGCGTGCTACGGAGTATTCGAGTGCGAAGAACTAAAGCGAGAACAAGCGAAATACTAGAGCGAAGAAATTAAATACGACAGTGCAGTGATATACGGAATACGGAAATAAGCTTAACGGTGTGGACAGTGTTACTATAACGGAGTAAATTAGTGTTGTTAATTAGTGCGAGTATCGATAGTTAATAATTATCGATAGTGTTTGTTGTGTTGTGTAAAGTGCGTAATTGGTCAATAAATATAATTACACCTTATTGCACGAAAGTATGACTGGTATTAATCAAATTAAGAACCCGGTACGTAACAATACTCAAGGTGTGTAGAAGCTTTGGGTTCGTATCAGAAAATATTTATCATTTTTCTGTACGTGAAATTGCTCTATCGTATGATTGAAGGGTTAAAAGCTATTCATATTCAAATATTTTGGTATGTTTCCTGTAGAACTATTTAATACGGTTCTTTCGATACCATACTCAAGGTGTGTAGAAGCTTTGGGCAGATTTTATCACAACTATTCTTTTCACTGAAATCGGCCGCTAGGGTTAACCTTGCGATTGAAGGGTCAAAAGCTCTTCATATTCAAATATTTTGGTGTGCATCCTATAGGACTATTTAATACGGTTCTTTTGTTACCATTCTCAAGGTGTGTAGAAGCTTTGGGTTCGTGTCAGAAAATATTTATCATTTTTTTGTACGTGAAATTACTCTATCTTATGATAGAAGGGTTAAAATCTCTTCATATTAAAATGTTTTGGTATGTTTCCTGTAGAACTATTTAATACGGTTCTTTCGATACCATACTCAAGGTGTGTAGAAGCTTTGGGCAGATTTTATCACAACTATTCTTTTCACTGAAATCGGCCGCTAGGGTTAACCTTGCGATTGAAGGGTTAAAAGCTCTTCATATTCAAATATTTTGGTGTGCATCCTGTAGGATTATTTATTACGGTTCTTTTGATACCATACTCAAGGTGTGTAGAAGCTTTGGGTTCGTGTCAGAAAATATTTATCATTTTTTTGTACGTGAAATTACTCTATCTTATGATAGAAGGGTTAAAATCTCTTCATATTAAAATGTTTTGGTATGTTTCCTGTAGAACTATTTAATACGGTTCTTTCGATACCATACTCAAGGTGTGTAGAAGCTTTGGGCAGATTTTATCACAACTATTCTTTTCACTGAAATCGGCCGCTAGGGTTAACCTTGCGATTGAAGGGTTAAAAGCTCTTCATATTCAAATATTTTGGTGTGCATCCTGTAGGACTATTTATTACGGTTCTTTTGATACCATACTCAAGGTGTGTAGAAGCTTTGGGTTCGTGTCAGAAAATATTTATCATTTTTTTGTACGTGAAATTACTCTATCTTATGATAGAAGGGTTAAAATCTCTTCATATTAAAATGTTTTGGTATGTTTCCTGTAGAACTATTTAATACGGTTCTTTCGATATCATACTCAAGGTGTGTAGAAGCTTTGGGCAGATTTTATCACAACTATTCATTTCACTGAAATCGGCCGCTAGGGTTAACCTTGCGATTGAAGGGTTAAAAGCTCTTCATATTCAAATATTTTGGTGTGCATCCTGTAGGATTATTTATTACGGTTCTTTTGATACCATACTCAAGGTGTGTAGAAGCTTTGGGTTCGTGTCAGAAAATATTTATCATTTTTTTGTACGTGAAATTACTCTATCTTATGATAGAAGGGTTAAAATCTCTTCATATTAAAATGTTTTGGTATGTTTCCTGTAGAACTATTTAATACGGTTCTTTCGATATCATACTCAAGGTGTGTAGAAGCTTTGGGCAGATTTTATCACAACTATTCATTTCACTGAAATCGGCCGCTAGGGTTAACCTTGCGATTGAAGGGTTAAAAGCTCTTCATATTCAAATATTTTGGTGTGCATCCTATAGGACTATTTAATACGGTTCTTTTGTTACCATTCTCAAGGTGTGTAGAAGCTTTGGGTTCGTATCAGAAAATATTTATCATTTTTTTGTACGTGAAATTACTCTATCTTATGATAGAAGGGTTAAAATCTCTTCATATTAAAATGTTTTGGTATGTTTCCTGTAGAAATATTTAATACGGTTCTTTCGATACCATATTCAAGGTGTGTAGAAGCTTTGGGCAGATTTTATCACAACTATTCATTTCACTGAAATCGGCCGCTAGGGTTAACCTTGCGATTGAAGGGTTAAAAGCTCTTCATATTCAAATATTTTGGTGTGCATCCTATAGGACTATTTAATACGGTTTTTTTGATACCATAGTCAAGGTGTGTAGAAGCTTTGGGTTCGTATCAGAAAATATTTATCTTTTTTTTTTTACGTGAAATTACTCTATCGTATGAAAGAAGGGTTAAAATCTCTTCATATTAAAATATTTCTGTATGTTTCCTGTAGAACTATTTAATACGGTTCTTTCGATACCATACTCAAGGTGTGTAGAAGCTTTGGGCAGATTTTATCACAACTATTCTTTTCACTGAAATCGGCCGCTAGGGTTAACCTTGCGATTGAAGGGTCAAAAGCTCTTCATATTCAAATATTTTGGTGTGCATCCTATAGGACTATTTAATACGGTTCTTTTGTTACCATTCTCAAGGTATGTAGAAGCTTTGGGTTCGTGTCAGAAAATATTTATCATTTTTTTGTACGTGAAATTACTCTATCTTATGATAGAAGGGTTAAAATCTCTTCATATTAAAATATTTTGATATGTTTCCTGTAGAACTATTTAATACGGTTCTTTCGATATGATACTCAAGGTGTGTAGAAGCTTTGGGTTCGTGTCAGAAAATATTTATCATTTTTTTGTACGTGAAATTACTCTATCTTATGATAGAAGGGTTAAAATCTCTTCATATTAAAATGTTTTGGTATGTTTCCTGTAGAACTATTTAATACGGTTCTTTCGATATCATACTCAAGGTGTGTAGAAGCTTTGGGCAGATTTTATCACAACTATTCATTTCACTGAAATCGGCCGCTAGGGTTAACCTTGCGATTGAAGGGTTAAAAGCTCTTCATATTCAAATATTTTGGTGTGCATCCTATAGGACTATTTAATACGGTTCTTTTGTTACCATTCTCAAGGTGTGTAGAAGCTTTGGGTTCGTATCAGAAAATATTTATCTTTTTTTTTTACGTGAAATTACTCTATCGTATGAAAGAAGGGTTAAAATCTCTTCATATTAAAATATTTCTGTATGTTTCCTGTAGAACTATTTAATACGGTTCTTTCGATACCATATTCAAGGTGTGTAGAAGCTTTGGGCAGATTTTATCACAACTATTCTTTTCACTGAAATCGGCCGCTAGGGTTAACCTTGCGATTGAAGGGTTAAAAGCTCTTCATATTCAAATATTTTGGTGTGCATCCTATAGGACTATTTAATACGGTTCTTTTGTTACCATTCTCAAGGTGTGTAGAAGCTTTGGGTTCGTGTCAGAAAATATTTATCATTTTTTTGTACGTGAAATTACTCTATCTTATGATAGAAGGGTTAAAATCTCTTCATATTAAAATATTTTGATATGTTTCCTGTAGAACTATTTAATACGGTTCTTTCGATATGATACTCAAGGTGTGTACAAGCTTTGGGTTCGTGTCAGAAAATATTTATCATTTTTTTGTACGTGAAATTACTCTATCTTATGATAGAAGGGTTAAAATCTCTTCATATTAAAATGTTTTGTTATGTTTCCTGTAGAACTATTTAATACGGTTCTTTCGATACCATACTCAAGGTGTGTAGAAGCTTTGGGCAGATTTTATCACAACTATTCATTTCACTGAAATCGGCCGCTAGGGTTAACCTTGCGATTGAAGGGTTAAAAGCTCTTCATATTCAAATATTTTGGTGTGCATCCTATAGGACTATTTAATACGGTTTTTTTGATACCATAGTCAAGGTGTGTAGAAGCTTTGGGTTCGTATCAGAAAATATTTATCTTTTTTTTTTACGTGAAATTACTCTATCGTATGAAAGAAGGGTTAAAATCTCTTCATATTAAAATATTTCTGTATGTTTCCTGTAGAACTATTTAATACGGTTCTTTCGATACCATACTCAAGGTGTGTAGAAGCTTTGGGCAGATTTTATCACAACTATTCTTTTCACTGAAATCGGCCGCTAGGGTTAACCTTGCGATTGAAGGGTTAAAAGCTCTTCATATTCAAATATTTTGGTGTGCATCCTATAGGACTATTTAATACGGTTCTTTTGTTACCATTCTCAAGGTGTGTAGAAGCTTTGGGTTCGTGTCAGAAAATATTTATAATTTTTTGTACGTGAAATTACTCTATCTTATGATAGAAGGGTTAAAATCTCTTCATATTAAAATGTTTTGGTATGTTTCCTGTAGAACTATTTAATACGGTTCTTTTGATACCATACTCAAGGTGTGTAGAAGCTTTGGGCAGATTTTATCACAACTATTCATTTCACTGAAATCGGCCGCTAGGGTTAACCTTGCGATTGAAGGGTTAAAAGCTCTTCATATTCAAATATTTTGGTGTGTATCCTATAGGACTATTTAATACGGTTTTTTTGATACCATAGTCAAGGTGTGTAGAAGCTTTGGGTTCGTATCAGAAAATATTTATCTTTTTTTTTTTACGTGAAATTACTCTATCGTATGAAAGAAGGGTTAAAATCTCTTCATATTAAAATATTTCTGTATGTTTCCTGTAGAACTATTTAATACGGTTCTTTCGATACCATACTCAAGGTGTGTAGAAGCTTTGGGCAGATTTTATCACAACTATTCTTTTCACTGAAATCGGCCGCTAGGGTTAACCTTGCGATTGAAGGGTTAAAAGCTCTTCATATTCAAATATTTTGGTGTGCATCCTATAGGACTATTTAATACGGTTCTTTTGTTACCATACTCAAGGTGTGTAGAAGCTTTGGGTTCGTGTCAGAAAATATTTATCATTTTTTTGTACGTGAAATTACTCTATCTTATGATAGAAGGGTTAAAATCTCTTCATATTAAAATATTTTGATATGTTTCCTGTAGAACTATTTAATACGGTTCTTTCGATATGATACTCAAGGTGTGTAGAAGCTTTGGGTTCGTGTCAGAAAATATTTATCATTTTTTTGTACGTGAAATTACTCTATCTTATGATAGAAGGGTTAAAATCTCTTCATATTTAAATATTTTGGTATGTTTCCTGTAGAACTATTTAATACGGTTCTTTCGATATCATACTCAAGGTGTGTAGGAGCTTTGGGTTCGTGTCAGAAAATATTTTTTATTTTTTTGTACGTGAAATTACTCTATCTTATGATAGAAGGGTCAAAATCTCTTCATATTAAAATATTTTGGTATGTTTTCTGTAGAACTATTTAATACGGTTCTTTCGATACCATACTCAAGGTGTGTAGAAGCTTTGGGCAGATTTTATCACAACTATTCATTTCACTGAAATCGGCCGCTAGGGTTACCCTTGCGATTGAGGGGTTAAAATCTCTTCATATTAAAATATTTTGGTATGCATCCTGTAGAACTATTTAATACGGTTCTTTTGATACCATACTTAAGGTGTGTAGAAGCTTTGGGTTCGTGTCAGAAAATATTTATCATTTTTTTGTACGTGAAATTACTCTATCTTATGATAGAAGGGTTACAATCTCTTCATATTAAAATATTTTGGTATGTTTTCTGTAGAACTATTTAATACGGTTCTTTCGATACCATACTCAAGGTTTGTAGAAGCTTTGGGCTCATGTCAGAAAAGATTTTAGTAATCCATCTAGGGTGGCTGCTCTACATTTTGTTTCATGGGTTTAAGGTTCGCATTCGGTCAGGTTAATAGCTTAGAGTGTTAATTCAGCTATTTATGTGGTAATGAGGCTTCTTAGATGCTGAAATTCCTGGTTTTACACTAATTTATATTGAAACTTTTTAATTTGGTCGGGTTATAATCGGCCGTTGGAATCGGCCGCTAATTTCACACCGGTCTAATAGATGCCATGGATAAAGGGCGACAAGTTAATGTTATGAAAACGGCCTTTTTTTAAAGCGTTTGATAAGATACATTATTTCATGGCCATAAAATTATTATAGGAATACATGGGGATCTGCTTCGATGGATCATTTCTTATTTGAAGAACCGTTCACAAGCATTGTAATAACATTTACAAGAAAACATAGCTTTATTGAACATGAGTACAGTTTGAATGGTATATATAAATCAAAAGAGTAACATCAATACGTGACTTTGTAATCATATTATTATTAAAGCCTAATTCATTTCCCACTGCTGGGCAAAGGCCTCACAATTTTGAGCCCACACATCTCTATCTGAGGCTGTACACCACCACCCTGGATCAAACCTGTCCTGTCTGTAAGGTAATCGTAATGGATTCTAAAATATATTTTATTTGTCATATCGATTATATGGTAAAAAAAAACATTTGAATAACTTGGGTTTATTTTGCGTATATCAAAACCGTTCAAAAACTTACATTATTTTGTTATTATTTTTTTACTTTTGTTTTGTGCGCTCAATATTGGACTTTGCTAGTATTATCTGGAGTCCCTTTTACGCCTATCATATTTCACGAATAGAAAGAGTTCAGAAAAAGTTTATAAAAACATTGGAATATAGGTATTATTACTACGGTTATTATCTCCATTCCCGCTCAAATCTTAAACTAAACACTCTTCCAGATAGACGTAAGCAATTTGACTTGCGTTTCCTGTTTAAATTATTCAATAGTATAGTTGACTCTGCAGAACTTTAGAAAAATATTATTAAGGATACCTAGACAGTAGACATGGCTTGCAATAAACAGTTATTTGCCCCTTCGCATCATAAAGCTTTATATACTATACTCACAATAATTTTATTTTTGGTGAATTGTGGACTTGTATAACTCTGAATTTTATGAAATTGATCTGTTTTGTAACAGTTTAAACTCTTGTCACTAAATTAAGATATTCGCTTTTGACTTCATTTCATTCATCTCTTTTTTTATTTTTTTGTAAATATTATTCCCATCCCTATTTAAGTTAATTGTATGATTGTTGAACCTGTCTAAAAATAAAAATAAAATCAAAATTACTGATGTATCTACCTGCCGCATACGAAATTGTTAAATATTAATTTATGAAGCTGTAGGTCTAATTGTTTCTTATATATCTAACATAACATAACATAAACGTTCACGCCGTTTATCCCCGAAGGGGTTGGCAGAGGTACCAATACTCCTGAACTCACATGGCAAGCGCCATCTAGTTACCAGAGAAGGTACCCACGTTTTGCTTAGACAGTGTACTCACGTGATAGGGGGCAGGCCTATCGCCGTTTTGTACGAATACACTGTCACATGACTAAGTACAACTCAGCCATGTGGGTTTCCTCACGATGTTTTCCCTCACCGTTAGCAACCATGATAAATTAACCACACATATGACTTTAGAAAAGACAAATTGGTGTAGGCCCGTCCCAGGATTGGAACTCACGCCCTTCTGTTTTTCTTATATAAATGTGCACATTTAAAATGTTTACGACTATTTGTTTCCTAAATAAATGTGAATAAAATAAAAATATATCCTAACTAATTAACTTACGTTTGCTCCCGAGTTAACTATCAGTATATGTACTTCTTACTTATTTTAATGATAATTATTTTAGTTTAAAAAACATTAAATTAAGAATCATACCACGAAAGTGATTTAAAAATCTTCGTTGGTTAATCCCGATTATTATATATAATGTCTACAAACAGCGAGTGTTTAAAAAAATGAATTATATTAACAAGTTTTACTATGAACAATCTATTTGACTGTAACAAAAATATACATTTCTTTTATTTCACCAGTCTTAATACCTCTTTTCCGGAGCAACATGTAATAATGCGAGATAAAAATATTCCATTATTTCATTAAAATCCGTCCTCTAAAATAAGTAATTTTGATGCAACTGTCACGTGACTAAAAACGACCGTGATTGGCTGTTTCTATAATGACGTAGATTGCACATAAACCGTCTGTGTATCGCTTCGCTCATTGGTGTTTAATGCGGAATTGACGTCATTTGTGCTACATCCGCCATATTACATCTCGTCGTCGCGCTTTCGCGGAACATATTTGAATATTGCATTTTTTTTTATAAAATAGCTAAAATGAAGACAGTTTTTTTTTTTTCTAGGGCTCCTTATAAACAAATTAACACCGTAAGATAGTTTTCAAAACTTAGCCAAATAGCCTATTTTATATAGGATTAAGTAAATGTATATTTAAAACATAATATAATTATTCAACTTGTTAAATAGATACCAAACAAGGTATGGCAGGGGTATTATATCAGTCATTGTCACTGTCACTGCAAGTATCTGAACTACTAGGATCGCTATTCTGAACTTCTAAGACTTTTATACACACGCTCTAATTCTATCCAAGGCAATGACAGAACCGTAATGCTTACCTCTTTAAGCAAAAACCTGGACCGTCAGTAAAAATAGATTTACTAATAAAAAACCGTAGATACGGCATGCGCGCTCATAAGTGGCACTTAAAAGACAGGCTAAATGGCTCATCTGACTTCAGTCGCGCACTAGCTGCCGTCGCAATCGTTCACCTGTTTTGGCGTGTTCTTTTATCAAAATAATCGAGAATGCCGCCGTGTGTGATGAGATTTTGCACAAACTAAAGTAGAAAAACTACTAAAATTATGAGCTTACTTATCATTCGTAAGTATTATAAATTTACAACGTTTTAATTATAATTTATAATAAATCGTGCATATAGGTCTTAATTACTCTTTGTCAAACGGTTGTCTTAGTGTCATATTTCACGCCGGTACAGAGAAAATATATTTATCTCTTTTAAGCGCTTGCTTTAAGATGTGCTATCTCGCTTACATTTCAAATGTATTTCTTGGTGTGTTGTTTGGATATATTTCGAGTGGTGTGCGTTCATCTACCGCAATCGGTGATACTCGTAAGCGCCGATTTTCCTCGAAAATGACCTATCTAACGTTTTTTTAATCTATGGTCAGTAAGTAGTTAAGTAACCCTTTCGCGATCGTTCTCGAGAACTTTCAAAATCTTAGAATGACCAATAAATTTTGAAAGAAGTTTGGTACTCTTCGCGTCATTCACAAAATTATTTCGCACAATCATCATCATCACTAAGTCGCCATCCTTGTACTGAGTAGCAGGAGACCAATTAGAATTATATCTAATCAAGCAGAAGGTTGATTCTTTTCTATAATATATCTAATTTCTTCTCAAATACTTTCAAGGCTGACTATGATAAAATAAAATTAGAGTTAGGTACAATAGATTGGGATACCTTACTCTCCTTGAAAGTGTTCATAGTATGGTGAATTTAATTAATGATACTTTACATTCAGTCATGATGAATTTGTTACTAAACGGAGCAGAAAGATCGCAAAGTCTCCTCGTGGTATAGTTTACACTGATTTGGGTTCTCACTGAGTAAACAAGATTCGAAGTAGATGTTATAAATATAAAATCCTACAGATAAACTTGAATACGATATTATACGTAATAGATGCCACAAACTTATGGATAAGTGCTATAGAGATTATAAAATATACTTGAATCATAAATCAAAACTCATTCAAATTCCTTTTAGATATTTTTTTAAAGACGTAAAGGTTCTTTAGCAATTTCAGCTGAGATGCATCTTAATAATGAGACTGGATCTAATGCACAAAAAAAATACTAGCCTATTTGCAACCCATTGCTCCAATTAGAATAATAAAAATATTGACAATAATGCTCCAATTTTGAACAGTTTGTCATCTTCATACGTCACAAATAATACAAATATTTTTATCACCGTAAATGAAATTAGTAAGTACATACGTAAGTTAAACATTTATCAATATGCTGGTACAGACGGCATCCACCCTCTCTTCGTAAATTGTTGTGCAAAATATTTCTCTTTCCCTATCTGTATTATATTCAATCGTTCACTACGAGACGGGCAGTTTTTTAATCAATGGAAAAGAGCACGATTTATCCCTATTCACAAGAAAGGTGATTTATCTGTTGTATCAAACCATAGACCCGTTTCTCTTCTTCCTTGTTTCTCTTTCTATTTAAATGAAAATAATCTGCCTCATTACTACAAAATAAAAAGCATTACATATTAAGTACATCATCACAACACGGTTTTAGAAAAGGGCGACCGGTCGAATCTAATTTAGTTAGCTATATCAATGTACCCTCCCACATAGTCGATGCTGGCCACCAAATTGATGAAATTTGGATAGAATTTGCCAGTGCATTCGTTAAAATTAACCATTCATTGCTGTGAATAAAAAGCTTGTATCAGTAGGTATCAGTGATTTTTTTAAAGTGTTTTATTCTCCTTTGAAACTTGCTAGTAGCACATCATCAGCACTCTAACGGCTTGATATCATTCGCGCCTTATGCGGCGTTCTATCCCCTTCACTAGAAGATGTAGAAGGAGATCTCCTTCTTCTTTTCCTCCTCAATTGATTTCTCGGGGGAGTTCCTGAAGGAGTTCCCTCGTTATCCTCGTGGGGTCGCATATCTGAAATTCTAGATCCTCTGAATAGATGTCTGATCCATAAGTCAAAATTCAGATAGTACAACATCCTAATTTCATTAACTCTTACTTTGGTCAAGTCCAGTTTAATCAGGTTAACATAGCAAGTTTATTCAGTTTTATTTATTAATGTGAAAATACACGGACAACTCCGTTCCATGATCGAATAAATATACACAATTCATTCAGTCCCATAATCCAGTGAACATACACATTTCATTTAATCCAATAATCCAGTTTACATACACAGTCCATTCATTCTAATAATCCAGTTAACATACACAGTTCATTCATTCCCATAATGTAGTAAACATAAACAGTCCATTCAGTCCCATAATCCAGTGAATATACATAGTCCATTCAGTCCCATAATCCAGTGAACATACACAGTTCATTTAATCCAATAATCCAGTTTACATACACAGTCCATTCATTCTAATAATCCAGTTAACATACACAGTTCATTCATTCCCATAATGTAGTAAACATAAACAGTCCATTCAGTCCCATAATCCAGTGAATATACATAGTCCATTCAGTCCCATAATCCAGTGAATATACATAGTCCATTAAGTCCAATAACCCAGTGAAAATACATATCACTCAGTCCAATAATCCAGTGAAAATGCATAGTTCACTCAGTTCAATAATCCAGTGAAAATACCTAGTTCACTCAGTCCAATAATCCAGTGAAAATACATGGTTCACTCAGTCCAATAATCCAGTGAAAATGCATAGTTCACTCAGTCCAATAATCCAGTGAAAATACATAGTTCACTCAGTCCAATAATCCAGTGAAAATACATATCACTCAGTCCAATAATCCAATGAAAATACCTTGTTCACTCAGTCCAATAATCCAGTGAAAATGCATAGTTCACTCAGTCCAATAATCCAGTGAAAATACATATCACTCAGTCCAATAATCCAGTGAAAATGCATAGTTCACTCAGTCCAATAATCCAGTGAAAATACCTAGTTCACTCAGTCCAATAATCCAGTGAAAATACATAGTTCACTCAGTCCAATAATCCAGTGAAAATGCATAGTTCACTCAGTCCAATAATCCAGTGAAAATACATATCACTCAGTCCAATAATCCAGTAAAAATGCATAGTTCACTCAGTCCAATAATCCAGTCATCACACATAGTTCATTACATCACATGTCACGATATGCAGGTAGTGTAAAATAATTTCAATAACTCACTCTCACTTTATATCAAATATGTAAAAACCACTCAAATTTTAGTCATAAAGTTGGTTGGGGTGTACCGAAGGGGGCACTATGGGCACGGGACTTAGAAAATTTTCCTCAAAAAAATTTTTTTTTTAAACATTAGTTTTTCGCGTTTTTGATCATTGGGGTCGACAGAGGGTATAAAAATAAGCAAATTAGATGCCTTGGGCTTTTCCTCTATCTCAAGTAGTTTTAGAGATATGGGCCTCCAAAGTTTCCTCAAATGTATGGTCAAAGGACTTAGAAAAAATTTTGAAAAAAAAAAAACCTTTTTCTTAGCTTATCTTGTAGGGAATGATAAAAGAAGCAAATAAGCTCCCTTGAGAACATTCTCTCCGAAGCTCCGTTTTCGAGATATCGCCGTTCAAAGGTATCGTAACGATGCATGTCTGTTTGTATGTATACTTGCTCGCTTGTTTGCATGTTGGGGGGTGCAGGGGGGCAGAGCCCCCCTGCTTGGGGGGGTCGGGGGGCGAAAGCCCCCTGCAGACAAAGAAAAGTTAGGTGGTCACATTTAATTAGGTTAGGTTAGGTTAGATTATGTATAAAACGAGCGAGCGTAGCGCAGCGGAGCGAGCCCTAAATGCCTGATGCATGCCTATATGCTTACTTACTTTATAAACTTGCTTAGAATGAGATTTCTTTGAGGAATTTTTTCTAAGTCTTTTGACCATACATTTGAGGAAACTTTGGAGGCCCATATCTCTAAAACTACTTGAGTTAGAGGAAAAGCGCAAGGCATCTAATTTGCTTATTTTAATACCCTCTGTCGACCCCAATGATCAAAAACGCGAAAAACATATGTTTAAAAAAAAAAATTTTTTGAGGAAAATTTTCTAAGTCTTTTTACCATAGTGCCCCCTTCGGTACACCTCGACCATAATTTTGAATAAAATAAACGAGATTCTAGACTAAATGAAAATGAAAACAGATACTCGTACTGTCTTACGTTATCGAATCAAATCTAGTCTGTGATTCATTTTAACTCCAATGCACAACGCGAAGTCCTTAACATTCCTTGACGGTAAAATAGTTTAAAACACAGGTAAATTCTAAAACGTATATGTGTATTTTATTTAGGTATTTGTATTGCTTGTATACATAATAGTATGTAGTTATTTATGTATGTGTTCATATTTGTTACATATCTATATTATTTTGTAATATGTAATATTTATATTGTTATTTAAATTAAATAAGTTAGTTTTAAGTAAGCTTAATATCATATTATTATTATTATTATTTTATTGGCCTTGTTTTGTGCATCTACCCAAATAATTAATTTATCGATCTCACCTTCCAAAGGTTGTCTGGAAGAGATCGCTTTTAGCGATAAGACCGCCCATTGTACCTCACTGTAAACTGTTTGATCATATTATTACTTTTGTAAATTTGTGTTTGATGTGCAATAAAATGTTATCCTATTCTATTCTAAATTCAAATTACTTCCGTACAAATTGCGAATGTCACGGTGCTTCTACATACCCAAACTTCAAAGCCAAGGCTAGGCTTCAATGGCAAATGTTAGGTTGCTTTTATTTTTTTGAGGACATAAAATATATATGTGCATACAGGATAGTGTCATTGTAGTATAATATGCATGTCGTGTGAGTAAGCATGATCAGAGAGTAGCCTTGATCGAATGCATGTCGTGTGAATAAGCATTATCGGAGTAAACATTATCATGTTGTCTGAGTAAACATTATCAAAGAGTAGTCCTGATCTAATACATGCCGTGAAAGTAAGCATTATCGGAGAGTAGCCCTGGTCGAATGAATGTCGTGTGAGTAAGTATTATCGGAGAGTAGCCCCAATCAAATGCATGTCGTGTGAGTAAGCATTATGGGAGAGTAGCCTCGATCGAATGCATGTCGTGTCGTGTGAGTAAGCATTATCGGAAAGTAGCCCCGATCGAATGCATGTCGTGTGAGTAAGCATTATCGGAAAGTAGCCCCGATCAAATGCATGTCGTGTCGTGTGAGTAAGTATTATCGGAGAGTAGCCCCAATCAAATACATGTCGTGTGAGTAGGCGTATATCAAACAAATAAATGTAATCTATCCTCTTAAAAAATAAACTGTCACTATATTCGCAAATTCGACATAAAATAATAATAAAGTTATTGAATAGATCTGGTACATACCCACTTCTGAAATATAATGAAATTGCAATTCTAGAACACTGACTTTATTTCCACTTGGTCGTATATAAATATATTACAACTAACAATTAACTATTTGTACTATAATTACGGGCAGTAACTTTGACTAAACGTCTTTACTTCACTTCTGCTAACAATAGAATGAATAAAAATAATGTCCCGCCTCAACAGCCGTCTTCGTCCCCACCCATTACTTGTCAAACCGAAAACAGTCACTTCAACCGGAAGTTGAGTTACCAAACACTTTACAAAACTGGTTGCTTAAAACGGAAGTTGAGTTGAAACACTTTACAAAACTGATTAACAAAAGGTACTCATATTAAAAATCAACATTAATTAATAATATATGTTTTTCAAAGAAATCATTACAATATATTTTAACAAGAATCATGACAGTTTAATTAACTATCATTTCATATAATCAACACTATACTGTTCTACAATAACTACAGCAAATATAGTTTCGTAGCAAATGACTATATACATACATTCAATAGCGTTACATGAAACACCTATGCACATTTTAATACATAGTAGTAGTGAAGCATTTAGGCATAAATATACTATCTATACTTAAGCACAAGTATATATACACTTAGTAATTAATACAATTAGCAATAGGTAGTTAATGTTATAACTTACATAACATCTTTCAAGCAGCAGTTCCTCTCGACTAGACAGTCAGAACTCGAATGACGCAGCTACTGGCACGTCACCCGTTTTAAACACTGAGACAAACAACTCCGGTACCCGGTACGGTAGTGGGGGTTGCACGTGCGCATGCAGCTGCGTCACTCAGTAATACGATAAAAAAAATTTTTTATTTTTTTTAAATATTTTATTTGCCTTTAGTTAATACATTTGAAATATATATAAATTATATATAACACAATTTAGATTTGGAATTTGGCGACTTTTTACAAACATTTTTGTCGTGTCTCCCAAACTAGATTTAACTGTACTATAGGAGACAGTTCTGATTAGAGTAAGTCTTTACAGATATTAATAAATACATATTGAAGGCATTAAAACTAACCTAACTATTTACAGTTGAAAAAGTATGTGTGTGGTGTTTGTGTGTGTGTGCGTGTGAGTGTGTGTGTGTGTGTGTGTGTGTGTGTGAAGTGTGTGTAAAGGGTTTGCAATAAAAATAATGTAATATGATTGATTATAAAATTAACTCATCTTGTAATAATTTGCTCAGTTTCCTGGTAATTAAGTGTAATTAAATAGTTGGTAATCTTATTTTTAGCTTCGTACTTGTTGCATTCCAGAATTTGTAATTTTTGGTCTAGTTTGTTGTATATGAATGAACACCTACAGACAAAATGTCGAGAGCCAAATACCGTTCTAGGCCTAACTGTTTCACAAGCCTGTTTTCGTCTTCGATGGTTGAGGGTAATTTCAGGTTGTAAGTTAATATTTGAATGCTGTCGTGGAATGGTATTTAGCAGATATAGTTGCCTGACAGTAAGGACCCTACACTCTTGGTAAAGCTGGAAGGTGGGGAATCTATAGGGTTTATTCGTCATTACTTTTAGGTTTGCTCTCTGAGCCCTTTCTAATTTTAATAATAAAGTTTTAGCCGCGCCTCCCCAGACCGGAATACAATAGGAAATAATTGATTTACATAGAGAATCGTAGACCAATCGGAGAGTTTTTGAGTCGGCTGAAGGCCTCAGCTTTTTAAAAACATAGATTAGTTTACGAACCCTAGAGCAAAGAGCGTTTATGTGTTCGTTCCAATTTAGTTTTTCATCCAAGAGGATACCTAAATATTTCATGCTCTTAGTCCTTGTAATTTCCTGGCATTGACACGGTTTTGCATCATTTAGGCAAGAGTGCAACACGATAGAGAACATTTGTGAAGGTCCACTTCCCCGCCCCATTGTAAATGCCATGAATTTGGTTTTTCCTATGTTAAGGGTAAGAAGATTGAAATTTAGCCATTCTGAAACGATAGAAAGTGCGTTCTCAGTGTGTAATTTCAGTAGCTGATATGATGATCCAGACATTACTAGGGCTGTATCGTCAGCATACGAAAAAATTTTACAATTTGGTATTTGCAAGTTGCATAGTTCATTTAAATATATTTTAAATAATGTAGGACCCAGTATGCTTCCCTGCGGTATGCCGTACGTGATAGTCATCGGTTCACTTTTGAATTCACCAATTTTAACAAGCTGAGTCTGATTTGATAGGTAACTTTCAAAAAGTGAGTAACATATGCCTCTGACACCTAAACTATACATTTTTTTAAGGAGTTTTTTTATTGAAACTGTGTCAAAGGCCTTGGAGAGATCAAGAAAAACAGCAACACATTTCGATTTACGTTCTAGATTAAGTACGATTTCGTTTACTAAATCTATAACAGTGTCCTCCGTCGATACTCCTGCTTGGAATCCATATTGGTTAGGTGATATTATTTTACTCATAAATAAAAGATGTTATTAAAGGAAAGAAAAATTTCGACACTGGCGGGGTTCGAACCCGCGACCTTCGGGTATACGCCCCCGTCGCTCTGCTGATATTATTTTATTTTTTTCAAGGAATGAGTTGAGTCTGGAGTTCATTACTCTCTCCAAGACCTTTGACAGGGCGGATAAAACAGAAATGGGTCGCAAGTTATCAAGGTTTGGCATTGTTGGTTTTTTTGGTATTGGGTGCACCAGGGCTGTTTTGAAAGAGGACGGAAAGGTACTAGGTTGCAATAAAGAAGAACGACACAGCTTAAGTACTTTAGCTGGAATCCCGTCCCAACCAATAGCACAATTATTGCGTAAATTAAGAATGATTGTCTCAATTTCTGATTCATCCACTTCAAGGAGAACTAATGAGTTTCGCATTCGATCTTTCGTTTTCAAACTTATGAATTAAACTTGTAGTTATTCAAAAGTATATATTTAAGTATACAATGATACATTATGTTACAAGTATTATTACCTTATATAAAGTGGTGATGACACATACTATTGACTTTAAGTAATTGTTGTGTTATAAATTGGTATAATGGTGTTAGATTATTGATAGTACAGAGATCCTTATTGAGTGTTTGTTAACATGCCATATGTTCCTCAAGTTGAAATCTATATTCCTATATTATATTATAGTTGAATTAATATTAATTGCAGTAAAAGTAATTGTTGTTTGTTTAACACTATTTTGAATAATAGTCTAGAATTGTGATCCTATCATCTTATTGCAATAGTATTGAAAGTAATTGTTGTTTGTTTAACACTATTTTGAATAATAGCAGTCTAGAATTGTGATTCTATTATTTTACTGTAATAGTCTTGTAAGTATACATGTCAGTACTTATAAATGGGTACAGCTTCACACTGTATTAAGTTAGATTGAGGTTATTATTTGATCATATTAGTCATTTCCAAGTGGGTTTGAATAAGTGGTAGGCTAACTTTATTCATTTACTTTAAATTTCTACTTGTTTTTTGATATTTTGTAGACTGGGTTGTGTTAACAGATTCACAATCAGTTTCCAGTTTTGGTTTGTAAAATAAGGTTAATAATTGCAAGTCTGGGACTTGATATTTTGTATATGGTGTTTTTGGTAACTAGTTCATTATTGTTGCTAGATTGAATTGCCAATTGATATTTGTCCTTTGCTAGTTTTGAGTCAGGCTGCTTCTTTTGTATTCCTATATTGTATTTTAGGTATCTGGTGGTCAGGTGTTGATTTGGGTTGTATTCTTTGTATTTGTATGTTGTAATTTAGGTATCTGTTGGTCAAGTGTTAATTATAGGTTATAAAATAGGAGTTATATCTTTGTTTTAATTATTATTGTGGTATTATTGTATCTGTCACATCATGACTTCTGTAACTAGGATTGTTGGGGAAGTAAGGACAGTATTGCGTTGGTTAGTTTCAGCTGCTGTATTGGTGGGTCGACCAGAACGAACTGCTGCTTTGTTGGATAGGTTTGATAAATTGCCCGCTAAACGGGAGCGGTTAGAGAATCTTTCTACCTGTTATTATGAATTGGCCAGCACCGGTGTGGTTCCATCTGATGTGGAATCTCAAATTGTGGGTGATTTAGATCAGTGTGATGAGCTTGCTGATCAATTTGTTCAGGCTGCTCTCACACTCAAAGCGGGGTCGACTACTTCTCCAGATTTGGATGCCAAACTTGAACCAACTTCTCCAGCGTTATTGGGTAGACTGCCCACTTTGGATTTGCCTAAGTTTAGTGGAGATCTCACTGAGTGGCTTAGTTTTTGGAACATGTTCCAAAGCCTGGTGGATCGGAGGTCAGATTTGTCACCAGCTCAGAAATTGGCCTACCTTCGTTCATCCATGCGGGATGAGGCCTTGGACATGATGAGTCATCTCACTGTGACTGATGACAGTTATCCCACTGCTGTGGAACTTTTGACCCGAAGGTACCACAATGTAAGACGGCTTGCAGACCAGCATGTTGGTCGGATTTTCACCTTGCCCAGGATTTCTAACCTGAGTCGATTGCGGGTGGACTTGTTGAATCCAATGATGGCTTCTTTGAATGCATTGAAGATCTTGGACTTACCTGTAGATTTCTGGTCTTATTTATTGTTACATATTGTGCTAGAGAAACTTCCACCCGATTTGAAGGTTCGCTTCGAACACAAATTTGGAGGTGATAGTGCCTCTCATCTTCCTCCCTTTTCAGATTTGTTGCTTTTTCTGGAGGATGAGTGCCGGGTGGGAGACATTTCAGGTGTACTTCCTCCTAGTCAGCCGGTTCGTGTGGAACCGAAGTCTCGGCGTGTGCATCAGCCCCGTTTGACCGAAAGGAGAGATCACCGAGTTTATAGGGCCATGGGGCAAAATGGGCCCCCTGTTGTTTGTAGGTATTGCAAGGAGCCTGGACATGCAGTGACAGCCTGCAAGCGTATTTGGAGATGCGAGTCCAGGGTCGCCGATCTATTGCTGCTGACCGAAGGTGGTGTTATGTTTGTCTTGGTAACCATCTTCAGCGTGAATGCCAGCAGAGCAGACCTTGTAGGTTTTGTCAGGGAGCTCATCATCCGGTTTTATGTGCGAACCGTAGTGGTCGTGATTATGTAGAAGTTGGGCGTTCCCCCCCAAGAGTCTACTCCCCTCCTCATCAAGCCCCCCTCCACCATGCTGCGACTCATATTCGTCACGAGAGGGTTTTGCGTCGTTCCCCCACGGGCGGGAGTTTGCGTCGTTCCCCCACGGGCGGGGGTTTGCGTCGATCCCCCACGGGCGGGGGTAAAATGGCTCGTTCCCAGGAACCGCCTAAATATTACACGGTCGCTGATAGGTTATCTCCCCCCTTGATGGAGCAGCCCCGGTTAAATAACCGGACGTACAAAAAAAAAGTCAAAAAGTTTATTTTTCAAAATAAAGTTAAATACTAACATTTTTTGAACGTCAAAGTTTTAAATTAATCGTTAATCCGTTGCTTCGGAAGGTGTTTGTAAAGAGAAGAAGCAACAAAGAAACTTTTTACATTCACATTTTTTAATTTTTTCAAAATATGGTTTGTACAATTTCAGTTTATAAACATGTTTTTACTTTACAAAAGATTTTCTATGCGACCAAACCAAACGCTAGTTTGACATAATTAAAATAAATTGTCCATCACAAAAACCAATCACATAACGTGAGAAGAAAAATCCTCACCAGACAATTATTCCTAGGAATAACGAGGGAAGATTTATAGCTTTATCTAGCTAAAATCTTGAACACTGTAGTAAGATTTCTTTAAAAGCATGGCTTTAATTGCCTTTTTAAAAGATGCCACAGGCAATTCCAATATGTCAGAAGGAAGTTTGTTGAACATTTTCAGGGATAGTCCCATAAAGGAGTTACTTACTTTATTAAGTCTCCACTTCGGTACGTTAAGTTTCTCCTTATTCCGAGTGTTAACAGTATGCCTATCACTAACTTTACTAAATTGGCCTATATTCTTTTTGGCATACATTAAATTCTCAAATATGTATTGGCAAGGGACAGTTAAAATGCCAATATCTTTAAATTTTTCGCGCAACGAATACCTCGACCTTAACATGTAAATAGATCGGATAGCTCGCTTTTGTGAGACAAAACTTTATGAACATCAGCCGCTTTACCCCATAATAAAATACCGTACGACATAATACTATGAAAATAACTGAAATAAACAATGCGAGCTGTTTCTATGTCTGCTATTTCTCTAATCTTACGCACGGCATACGCTGCTGAGCTCAGCCTTTTAGAAAGTGTTAGTATATGGGGTCCCCATTGCAACTTAGAATCGATTATTATCCCTAGGAATTTTGTCTCTTTCACTAATTCTACTTTTTCACTATCAATAACAATATTGTTTTCAACTTGCCTAACATTCGGTAAAGTAAATTTAATACATTTAGTTTTTTTGGCATTTAGAACCAGGTTATTTACAGTAAACCAATGCAATACCAGTGAGATAGCTTTATTTACGTCGTCAAGAGATGTAGAGGATCTCGCTACATTAAATATTAAAGATGTGTCATCTGCAAACATAACTATCTCAGAATACTTTTGTACCATAAATGGTAAATCATTAATATAAATCAGAAACAGTAATGGGCCAAGTTGTTCAGACTTAACGCCTGAACAAAATATTACGCAAGAATACCATCAAGAAAACAATTGCCGTCACCCAAACGTCAGGCGCTTAAAGATACTATATACAAATCTGTCTACTCATGTCACTTCACCTACGACCGTTGTACCATTAACAACCTTTTAAAATATATTAATTTGTAAAGTTTCATAAGCATTTAATTTACACCGTCTATCCACCAAAGATAGAACATGGTGGCCCATGAGGGGAACAAAGAAGAATCCGCGAAATAATGACAAATAATACGTAAATACGACGAGACACCGGTTAACGCGGCGACCTAACGATCTTCGACATCACATCAAATCATTCCTGTGGATGGAGCCTTACAGTGGATATTTCTAAAATCACGGGCTGTATTGGGAAGCAGTTAAACAAAGAAGATTTGATCAGTGAATCAGCTAAAGTTTCACATCGAGCAGTTACGAGTTCGCCCGCTAAGATAAGTGTCCTTCCTTAACTAATTCCTAAAAAACCTAATAACTAACAATATTACATTCAAAGTCGGTCATCATTTGTGTAAATTAAGTGTTTTAGACAAGTTTTATACCGTTTTATACACGTAAATTTGTCATTTAGTGAAAAATTTCATCATCTTTTTTTTTACCTACCCATATGCATAAAAAAGTGAACAAAGGAATTAACTTTTAGTTTTTAGCGCAATATTATCTGAATTAATACATAAATCATTCTATGTTCACTATTCCGTATAATAGGCCGATGGAATTGGAAGTATATTAAGTAATAAAAGGTTAACTCAATTGATAAGAATAAATTTTTAGTTAACCGACTACCAAAAAAGGATAAGTTTAAATTAAGTATATTGTTTTGTTGTTGTTTGTTCATTAGTGTTATATTTAATGACAGAAGAAATGAATAAACAAAGTTTACGTGATTTAATCACAAGAAGATCGTCCGCCAAAGGACAAATAACAAAATTTAAAAATTATTTAAATAGCATTGCCTGTTTAACGGAATTAAACAACGTGCAATTAACGGAGTTAGTTTTAAAACTCACTAAATTTGAAGCTTTGTCTATGAAGGTTGATGATTTGCAGAGTGAAATAGAGGTTTTAAATTATGAAAATATTTCGGCTGAAATTGAGGAACGCGATAAAATTGAGCAAGATATAATTATGAATATAGCAAAGGCCAAAACTTTAGTAGAAAAATTCTCCAAAAAATTAGAATGCGAAAAAAGGCGCACTTCGGGTCACAATTCGTCATGTTGCATAGATGATCCTAATCACCCCTACGAATTAGGGTTGAAACTCCCTCAAATTCAAATAGCCAAATTTGATGGCGCGTATTTCCGTTGGTTTGAGTTTCGGGATGCTTTTGAAAATTTAATACATAACAATGATCGCATATCAGACATCCATAAGTTCCAGTACCTCGTATCCTATTTGCAAGGCGACGCGGCCAGAATTATTTCAAATTTAGAGGTGTCAACCAACAATTATGCTGAAGCGTGGAAGATGATTTGCAATAGATACGACAACAAAAGAATATTGATTAATCATCATTTAACATCATTATTAAATATTAAACAGCTTCCACGGGAATCAGAGCGATCTCTAAGATTTTTGGTTGACCACGTGACCAAAAATTTGCGCGCCTTAGCAAGCCTAGGACAACCCACTGACAAATGGGATGTACTAATAATATTTATGTTATCATCTAAGTTAGATGTCAATACTCTGTTAAAATGGGAGGAATATCGCAACAATTTGGAAGGCGACCTACCTACCCTCGAACAATTTTATAAATTTATGATAGACCGTGCTGATGTGCTCGAGTCATTGAATCGTAATAATCGGTCTGACGTTACTAGCGTGGCAAAAATGGCCAGTGCCCCTGTGCGTTCTATATCTAATAACAATAATTATATTCAAAGGCAAGGTCAAAATCAAAACTATGTCGTAAAATCATTTGCGAGCACTAGCAATAATTATAGGAAGAAACCAAATATTACATTTATGTGTATTATTTGCAATGAGCGTCATAGGATATATGATTGTCCAACGTTTAAAGCGAAGGGGGTTGACGAGCAAATGATGGACGTGACGAAATATAAGTTGTGTGTTAATTGTTTGAGACAAGGACACCCTGAAAGCGAGTGTCGCATGGGTCCATGCCGTGAACGCGGCTGCACGAAGCGTCACAATAGTTTGCTCCATCGCCCATCATCCTCCTCAAGCCACCTCGCTCTCATTGATGAACAATACGAAAATGAAATTAGCGTTAACTATTCTAATTACAATACAAATCAGGTGTTATTATCTACTGCTATTATTGAAGTATCGAATCCAGTTGATCATCAAAAGGTCAAAGTTCGTGCTCTTTTAGATTGCGGAAGCCAATCGTCATTTATATCTGAGTCCCTAAAGACCAGGCTATCATTAAAGTCTCGCCACATAGACACACTAAAGGTCAATGGTATAGGCAACACTTCTTCGATCAATGTAATTGAAAGTTGTGATATTCAATTGAAAGCAACAAATACTAATTTCAGTGCAAAGTTATCATGTTTTGTGTTAAATGAGCTCACCGGTCGTGTACCAAAGACGCCGGTTGACATCAAGTCAATAAAATTACCAAAAAATATTCAGTTGGCTGACCCCATGTTTTATCAGCCAGCTCCCATAGATGTTCTGATAGGTGCTGATCTCTTCTGGGACATTCTAGGCAACGAACATCGTTCTCTAGGACCAAACAATCCTAAGTTAAGGAGTTCACAGTTAGGTTGGATAATCTCTGGCCCTATAAATTCAGCAGTATCTAGCAAAAGGATACACTAGAATAAATAATTTAGAACTGTTAGTTTCTAAATTTTATAATAGGCAAATAGCCACCTCACTTTTAATTAATTTAATACTTTGTTTGCACAAGTGGACGCGATTTTGAACAATCGTCCCTTTTGCCCCCCCTATCATCCTCTCCTAATAACCTCCTTTCCCTTTCCACAGGACACTTCCTGATCGGGAGACCTTTAACTGCTCAACAGTCGCAACATCTGGGTGACTCTAAGTTCGGGAGAGTACTACGCCTCATCACGGGATCCGATAGAAAAGCGAGAGTGGCAGCCATCACCACTAATTAAGGCTGTGTGCTGTGCACCGATCTCTAGTAAGGCAATGCAAGCTGCCGACAGCCGAGGAATTTCAAAGTTGAAAGTGATCTTTCAACGGCCGGGAGGATGTTCAGACTTAACGCCTGAACAAAATATTACGCAAGAATACCATCAAGAAAACAATTGCCGTCACCCAAACGTCAGGCGCTTAAAGATACTATATACAAATCTGTCTACTCATGTCACTTCACCTACGACCGTTGTACCATTAACAACCTTTTAAAATATATTAATTTGTAAAGTTTCATAAGCATTTAATTTACACCGTCTATCCACCAAAGATAGAACACAAGTATAGAACCTTGAGGAACGCCCATCTCTATTTCCGATCCTTTCGACGTGGTTCCATTAATATCTACCTTTAAAGTTCTTTTATCAAGATATGATGCCATTAATTTCAGTGCTTGCTCGTCAAAACCGTAATATTTAAGTTTAGTCAACGCTATTTCCTTTTTTACACTATCAAAAGCTTTTGTGAGGTCACAAAATATACCTAACGCATCCCGGGAGTTTTCCCATGAATTAAAAATATGTTTCATTAGTGACACTCCTGCATCTACAGTAGACCTACCTTTAGTAAAACCATATTGCTCGTCATGGAATATATTATTTTTATTGAAATATGAAAGCATTTGGTTGGACATGATTTTCTCGAAAACCTTACTGAGAACTGGTAAAATAGAAATAGGCCTATAGTTGGTAAAGTCCTGACTATCTCCTGATTTATGTAGTGGGATGAGCCTACTTAACTTCATACAGTCTGGAAATTCTCCTTTAACTATACATTTATTAAAAAGTATCGTTAAATGGGGAGCGATTATATTTATTATTCTGTTTATGACGAAAACTGACATTCCTGTTATGTCTTCGGTTTTTTTAAGATTAATGGTTTTAAAATTTTTAATTATATCATTACTGTCAACATACTTGAAAGAAAACTGTGCTGTTGTTTTGGTAACATTTTGTTCCAACAACTCAAGAGCTTTTTGGGGACATGAATTTAATTTCTCTGTTGTCTGAGTGGGGGTATTTATAAAATGATTTTCAAAAATGTCAGCAATTTGTGATCTTGACTGTATCAGTTCATTATCTAATAATAAATTGAAATCATGCGGGGACTTTAGTTTTCCAGTTTCACTGTTAATTATTTTCCAGACAGTCTTACTCTTGTTAGAAGAATTCTTAATTTTATGTTTTATGCATCTAGATTTAGCTTCACCACAAACTTTTTTGAAAATTTTTGAATAATTTCTGACATAAATAATAAAATCTTGGTTGAAGTTATAGGACTTTTCTCTATAAATGTTATATAGGTGATCTCTACTTATTCTAATTCCAGCGGTGGCCCATTCAGCAAAAGAGCATTTTGTATTATATAGTATTACCTTAGTTTTAAAGATTTTGTTAAATTCTGTTTTTAGCTCATTGATGAAAGAAAGACAATTCTCTAATGTTTCACTGCTTCTCATTGGGGGGCTGATGCTAGACCTAATATTATTTTCAAATAAGCTAAGTTTTTTTTCAGTTATCTGTCTACATACAATTGACTTTTTTTTTTCAATGGTTAATTCTAAATTTATGAATTGTCCCTTGTGGTCTGAGGTAATGCTATCAAAAAGGAAGTGACCAGAGTAGTCACAATTGCAATAAATATTATCTAAACATGTTGCAGAGGTCGAGATAATTCGGGTTGGCTCATTAAATACATTTAGAAGATTAAATGATTGAAAAAATGTTAAGATTCTCTCCTTGACTAGACCCTCACCTAATAAGTCAACATTGAAATCCCCACAAACTACAACCTCTCTGGAGCTGCGGGAAGCCATTCCCAAAGCATCCTCCATCGCTGCTTCAAAGATGCCATAGTTACCTTTGGGTGGGCGATATACACACAAAATTATATACTTGCTCAATTCAATGCATGAGATTTCTACATGTTGTTCAACAGAGAGTCTACAGATGTCTTTTTTTTCTTTAAATTTAATGTCTACATTAAAGGAGAGACCCGTGTCTCGGTCTCGCCTCAGGATCCCCTGGTTCCAGTTGTGTCGTTCTTGGGAATTGTTGTAGATACCATTTTGGGTCCGGTGCAACCCCAGGTTGATTTGAAGTTGATTTGCCCTGTTTTGACAAAAGGTTTGAAGTTGGCGGATCCTACCTATTTTACCCCTGGACCAGTAGATTTATTGTTGGGTTCTGATGTTATAGGCACTTTTTTGACTGGAGGGCCTCAGCCCTTACAGCCCAACGGATTGGTAGCAGTGCCTACCGTTTTTGGTTTTGTTATTTTTGGACCAGTCCTATCCAGTAGTGTGCCAGTTGAACATAGGTTGATGTAAGTTTGTTGAAAGGAGATATGGATATTTGTGATTGTTATGCATGGACTGACTGTGAGATTGTTTTGCCTTGGCTAAAAATGCCAGCTCACACATTAGAAGTTTTTGTAGCCAACCGTATCTCTCAAAGCCAGAATTGTGAGACCCCGTTGTTATGGAGACATGTTCCTGCTCGTATTGAAAAGGTCTATCTTTGTGTTTTTGTTTGTTTGTCTACGAAGGCTGTTGATTTAGAAATAGTATCGTCATTGAGCACTGAAGCTTTCATTGCTGCTTTTTCCTGCCCACATTGGGGTGGTACTTTTGTTGTTAAGGTCGCTAAAACTCATTTGCGTCGCGTCATTGGTGAAACTGTACTTACTTATGAGGAACTTGATATTGTATTTTGTAAAGAGCGGTCGCAACTCTATCCCGACTCCCGATTGATTGAAGCGGGCCGATTGTAGCGGCCCGGGGCGGGGGTATGTTCGCGCCAGATATGTACTCGCGGCTTTACCATATTTTATTTATTCTGCGATTGACAGATCGACTGACAGTTGAGTTGAGATAAAAATAACTCTTCTCTTGCACTTTCGATTTTTGAATGGAATTGGCGTATTGAAATTGTAATTGATTTGTATAATTTTGAGTATTGTGATACAAATAGAAGTAGCATATTTTGATAGTATATATTGTGAATCGGTAAAATTGTGGACGATAGCAAATTTATCGCACTGGAAACAAAAACCTTTGATGTGCTTTGAGAGCATTGGACCCGACAAACAGCTGTCGAAGATATTAGTAAAATACGAAAAGAAAGGAATAAAAAGACACGATATCCTTTGGACAGGGAATCGTATTATTGATCCTAGACTGAATGCATTCAGATCTCCACAAATTATTGAAGATAGCCAGCAAACCACTTAGAAGAACTAAGGACTGAACACCTCACCAGTTCCAGCTTAATGATCAGAGTTTCCTCATTCCACTGATTTGAAGCTAAAAGGAATTTTGATTGATGTGCTGCCGGCCAGTGTAGCGGTAAGCCTTCCATCACTGAAGAACCAACATCACTTGGAATAACACAGAAACACGAACAAAATTGTTGGTAGCAGAGAAAACACGAACATCCTAAAATAATATATGACAAGTTTGGTAAAAAGAAAAATACGAGACAGATTTAGCATAAAAGTAGACCAATTTCTTTAGAAGCGCCCTTATAATATTTCAGCCACATTTATACATACACACACTCACGCCATTGGGATAGTCACAAAGACTATCAATCGTCACTTGGTACGATCATGGCAAACCTCTATAATTATCATCAACATTTATAATTGTGAAGAATAAAAAATATATTAGTTTACGATATTTTATTACATTCACGATGCGTAACGTTACAATATGAAAAGATCTTGATGTGAGTGTGGGTGGACACTTGGACGGAGAGCCGGGGGTCAGCAAAGGCACCAGGTCCTCGGAAGGACTCTTGCGACGCGGCATCTGAACAAGCTGAACAAGCATTGATACAAATATACGTTACTGTTGTTGTTTAACAAATAGATAGGCTACATTTTGTTACGAAACATGCTTTATAATGCCCCGAACTAAGCAGTTCTGTATCGGTAATAAAATATTTAATGATCGCCGTTCCATCTTTGTTACGTGGCAACAACTGCATAAATGTAAAATCCGATAATAAAACATTTTGTCATTAAGTGTCGACACCATTTGGTACTATTTTTTCAGAAGTGCAACCGGTTTTCTCCCAGCAATGTATTTTGGAAACAATTAAGACTACGTAATTTAATAGTTTAAAGTAGTTGTAAACTGTAAGTCGCTTCAAGGTTTTAATACAAAAAAGTTAATAAATCTTTATGTTTTTTATCATACAGTACATGTAATTGCGGTAGCAGATCCATTTAAAACCATTTATTTAGTCGTAAATGTGGGTAGTTTACATAGATCTTCTATTGTACAATTGTATCCATACACATTTGACCCTTGCGGGTATACAACTTTAAATATTGAAAATGTGACTATATTTATTAACATTTTTGACAATTATATGATATTTACAGAAAAGCATTATTTAAAAAAATATTTTATCCAAATTAATTAAAATGTATTATAAAAAAGGAACTGTGATGTCAAAAGATACTCTTAAAAAAAAAACTAATATCAATAAAAAAATAATTATAAATTGAAACAATTTTAAAATACTATGTCATGCATATCAACAAACACATAATAACAGCACAATAGAAAAAAAATATGAAATACATTAATATTCTTATTCCTATCAAAAAATTCATTCATGGAGTAAAAACAATTTTCCAGTAACCAATTAAATTAACAAGCACACTTTTAAAACTCGCGCCTTCTCAAATGACAGCCGATACATCCCGAACGCAGCGCCGAGTGTCTACGCACATGAACTAGTGACCGCTTCGGAACCTATAAAAGCCGACGCACCGCCTTCGCTAGTTCAGTTGTGCTGTGTACGGCGTAGCTTCCACATCTCTGGAACTGCCTGGACCGGCTCAACGACCATACTGCTAGGGCATGCGTACGGAAGTACTTTGATTATCGAATACTTTTCGGACCGTGCATTATAGTATAGTTTTGTTTACCAGCCTAAAATAAAGTTAGTGTTTTCGTACAAAGTTGTTTAGTCTGCCCCATCACAATCTGGCGACCAACGTGGCGGCGAGTTCTCCACCTTATTACATCACAAGTAAAGGACGGAAGACTACAACTACAGTACCTAAAGAAAAAAACAAGATGGCAAACTTAAGTCAAGATCAGTTTACACAATTACTGGCGGCGGTGCGTCCTCAGAGAAGCGGATCCTTAGCAGCGTGTACACATTTCTACAGTGGACAAAAGGATCCGGAACTACTAGAAGCGTTCCTGTCTGCCATAAATGTATACAAAAAAATTGAAAATATCACTGATGGTGACGCATTAATTGGCTTACCTCTCCTTCTTCATGGTGAAGCTGCTACTTGGTGGCAAGGAATTAAAGATACTGTTGACACTTGGAGTGACTTTCAAACACGCGTACGAAATGCCTTCGCACCAAAGAAACCTGCATATATTATACATCAAGAAATAATGTCAGAGAAACAACAACAACAACAATCAACCGAAAATTTCATTGCTAAGAAGCGAATGCTCTTTTCACAACTACCCTCAAAACCCGGACATCCTGAGGAACAACAAATTGACATGATTTATGGTCTGTTGCGTCTAGAGATCCGCACTGGGGTAATACGCAGCCGTGTGGACAGCTTTGATAAATTATTGGAAGGAGCGAGATCCGTAGAAAGAGACTTAATGGAGAGACAACAAAGTACTTCAGTGGAAAGACAACAAGGTACCTCGAATAAATATAAGGCAATGGATACCCCTCGTCCGAAAGTGCGTTGCGGTTTCTATCGTCTCCCTGGTCACACGGGTGATGAATGTAGAAAGAGACAAAAAGCTGAAAATATGCAAAAGGACAAGGTTATGCCACCTAAATTAATGGAAGCTGTTACGCAAGTACCATCACCGTCACGTCCTAAATTCAGCTGTTACGGATGCGGTGCACCAGGAGTAGTACGCGCCAATTGTTCAGTGTGCAGTAGCAAGAAGACAACAGTAAACGATCTCAGTGGGAAAATTGAAAACGTCAGTTTCTGTGCTGTAAATGTGGAAACTGATGCTAGAGCCAGACCTGTCGTGTACATCAGCATAGATGGCATGTATGGAGTTGCACACATCGATACGTGTGCCAAATCGAGTATTGCATCATACCAGTTGTATAGTTGCTTGAAAGCAAAAGGGTACAGATTTGATGAAAAGCTTGTTTCGGTCACCCTCGCAGATGGATTCACTAAACAACAAACCGTTTTAGCTACAAAAGCTGTTGTCAAAATCTGTGGATATATGGTACCAACAACATTCATAGTCCTGCCTAATGCTCAAAATAATAGAACCCTACTGGGAATTGGATTCATACAAGATGCAAAGATGGTTTTAGATCTGCCTCAATTCACCTGGCACTGCCTTGAAGATCCGGATACTATCTACGAGTTATACCAAGAGGATTTCGCAGTCTTTGACGACCAAAGCCATAATGTGTGCTCCATGATAGACCTCGAAGAATTTGGAATGGCAAAGTTGATTTCCCCGATGACTAATACTCCAGAAGCAGTTGTATCACCAGCGGCAGCGTTACTATCGGCAAGTCCTGGGACTATCGTAACTAAAGACCGACGAAACTCCTGCCCCATTGAAGATGCTAGTCTTCCAACTGAAACTGCCCATATACTATATAGGTTAATACCTATAGATTTGCCTAGTCCTCCAAAACGGACAAGAATTTTTGACGGATACTCACCTCGTCTAAACTACATGATGAGAGACGCTCAGATGAATGCAGTTGATGAAGAAACTACCTTGTCTCCAAACTCAATGGCTCTCTTTACTATATCAGACGATACTGACATAAGGGTCGATTCCATTGATGTAGCCGAGATTTGTGTTGGAATAACTAACAGTCAAAGAAACAAGTTAGAAGAACTTCTTAACATAAATAAACATGTTTTCAAGAGCAATGGACACGCATTGGGAGCTGTGTTGGTCCAGGGGGAGGGTGAAAATGAGCACCCAGTTGAATACGCAAGTCGCCTTCTAACTCCTGCTGAAAGAAATTACTCTACAACTGAAAGAGAAGCACTGGCTGTGATATGGGCACTATCTAAGTTTCGTGGATATGTGGAAGGATTGCCTGTGACAGTGGTAACTGATCACCAAGCGTTGAAGTGGTTGATGAACTTAAGATCACCGTCCGGACGAATAGTGAGATGGGCGCTTCAACTACAATCCTACGATCTAATGGTTAAATATGCCCCAGAGGTCGGCCAAAGAAATCATAAGTTCTGCTGACTCTTCGTCGGGACGCCTTCACAGTCAGAGGGGGAGACTGTAACAAGCACACTTTTAAAACTCGCGCCTTCTCAAATGACAGCCGATACATCCCGAACGCAGCGCCGAGTGTCTACGCACATGAACTAGTGACCGCTTCGGAACCTATAAAAGCCGACGCGCCGCCTTCGCTAGTTCAGTTGTGCTGTGTACGGCGTAGCTTCCACATCTCTGGAACTGCCTGGACCGGCTCAACGACCATACTGCTAGGGCATGCGTACGGAAGTACTTTGATTATCGAATACTTTTCGGACCGTGCATTATAGTATAGTTTTGTTTACCAGCCTAAAATAAAGTTAGTGTTTTCGTACAAAGTTGTTTAGTCTGCCCCATCACAATGTCTTTTTAATTTATTTATGGGTAAAAGCTTTATTTCATCAGGTACAGAATTATATACCCTAACAGAGACTACACAAAATGATTTTCTGCTTGATGATAGTTTAAAATTAGGTACTGTAAGTTTATTTTGGTTTTTCATCTGTAACCGTTGCGAATGATAACCCATATGAGCTGGTTCGAAAGTCTGAAAATTCTTTATAACGTATAATGTTGCTTCGTAAATGTAAATACAGGCCAAAGGGAGAATTTTTAATTTTTTAAAAAGTGGTCGGCACGATAATGTCTGGTCGCTGATAGAACAGAGTGACCTTATACATTTTTTCTGAGATATGAAAACTGAAAGCACATCAGTGGAGTTTCCCCACAGTATTACTCCATAACGTAATAAGGAACCTACGTAACCATGGTATGCCAATTTGCCAGCTTGTTCTGAGGACAATCTTACAATGCGACCTAGTGCATACACATACTTGTTTATTTTTTTGCAGAGAATATCACAATGTGATTTCCAGTTGAGGTGCTGATCAATTGATATACACAAAAACAGAAATGAATTAACTTTTTGTATTGTTTGTTCTTTGTATACTATATTCAAATTGGGAACTATTTTATTCGGGTGGGAAAATTGCATATGCTTAGTTTTATCACTATTTAGTCGTAAATTATTTACTTCCATCCAGTTACCTATTTTACAAAGAGTCGCGGTCGCATGTTGTTCTAGTGATGTAAAACTATTATCTTTAATAACTGCAACGCTGTCATCTGCATAAAGTATAATTTCAGCGTCAACTGATTTTGGGAGGTCATTAATATACAGTATAAAAAAAGGGGTCCTAATATACTTCCCTGTGGGACTCCATATTTATTTATACGGAAATTGGAATAGTACTCTTTAATTGTTATTGTTTTTTTATTTCTTGAGTGGCTTTGTATACATGTACATTGCGACCTATGACTTAGATATGAGATTAACCAATTAAGCGCATTACCGCGAATTCCATAAGCTTCCAATTTTTTAACTATAATATTATGGTCTACCAAATCAAAACCTTTCATCATGTCCATAAAAATTACATCTATAGGTTTACCACTATCCATACTTTCTACAATGCTTTTTACTAGCAAAGTAACTGCCATTACAGTCGATCTATGTTCACGAAATCCGAACTGTTTGGCCGCTAGTATTTTATCCATCACTAAAACATAAATTTTACTATTTTTCCTCCACACGAACTCCAAATTCGATCTCATATTTTGAAGGCCTGGCTACCACTTCTAGGAAATTATAGCCGTGAGTAGGTGTATGCATCTAGTTGTGTAGTGTCGGCTTAAAAAAGGACTCACTCATGTAATATAGTATACACTAGGTACAAATGTTATTTCGGGGTATGCTCCGCTGTTACACCGCGATGTCCACCCAGTGAATATTCTCAGAGGTCTCCGTCCAATGAATATTGAAAATCTGAGATATGCATACTAAATCAATCCTGCGTTAGGGATATTTCTAATGAACCTATGGACTCCTAGTACTTGCCGAGTAATAAAAAAAAAACATTTATTGGCTCATCAGAACATATTACAATATATTATGAACCTGTCTCTCAAAAGGGTTGCCCGTAGTGTGAGAGACAGTATTCCCATATGGTATAGTTATTATTTAACATGTTCCAATTTAATCAAGATCTTCACCTTATACATGTACATATTTACTAAGAATACAAAGAAACAAACATTAAGGTAATTAGAACTTAATCTATTATAGTATACTTTTACATTACTATTTTTACATTACTAGCTTATGGATATATGTGTGTGTGTGTGTGTGTTATTATTTCCTTAAATTTAAAATTATTTAAATGTCTAATCTCTTTTTTGATGTTAGTCCTAATTTGGCGGTTTAAATAAGGAGCCATGAATTCATATTGTCGCTGGGCAAATGATGTATTGCATTTGGAATACGTAAATTGCGGCACTCTTTTAATTGCATTTATATCAAAATCTTACAAGTGTGGGAGATCCTTAGAATGATATCTACGAAGACAATCTAGGATATATAACTTACGCACTGATAAAACATTAGCTTCATAGTAAAGCTTACTGGTAGAATATTTAAAAGGGAGATTGGGTAAAACTTTTAAAACAGCTCTTTGAGCACGTTCAATGAGTATCATATGCGATTTCGCAGCACCACCCCATGCACTTATGCAGTAACTAATTATGCTTTCACACAAGGCTCGGTAAATTTGTATTAAAAGCTTAGCGTTCCCGATAAGCCGAAGTTTTTTAAACACATATAAATTTCCTAGCGCGTGAAACAACATAATCAATATGCGATTTCCAATTCATATTTTGATCCAGAATAACACCCAAATATCTAATAAAAGGAACTCTTTCAAGATTGGGGCAGCAACATATGTCCTTATTATGAGTATCACTGCAGTTCCTATTGCAGGGGTATGTGTGAAGCTTGATTGAATCAGGTCTAGAGGTTATTTGTTATGCTGAAACAAATTAAATTAGGTTTTTTTTGCATTAAGGGTCAGTAAGTGGTCCTCCAACCAGCTTGATACTAATGCTAGTCCGTTTTCAGCTAATAACTTAGTTTTATTCCAAGTATCATGATGAAAGAGGAGAACTGTGTCGTCGGCAAACATAAGAATTTCAGCATTACCTAAGTCAAGGTTAATAAGAATTTTGTTTAAAATTAGCAACATTTTAGCGAAAATTTCGCAAGTCGAAATACGGTATTGAGTCCACGATATATTTCGTCAATCATAATATGTCTGCAGAGCTGTTAAATTCATGTGAAAAAGACGTTGGTGTAACTGCGAAGAAAAAAAATGCTACGCAGTTACACTGGGTGAACAGCGCGGTGTAACAGCGGAGCTTTTATTGGGGCTTTTAACCCTCAATTCACTACCTACTAAAGTATAACACAATTCACTAGTATGGGTCCCATGGACCCACATTTTTGACAGGTAAAAAAAAATAAAACACGTGACATTTTTAATCAAATATTCTTTTATTTTAAAGTATTACTCTCTTAATAATTTAGTAACTGCCAAAACAAACTTAAAAAATAGCTATTTCCCCTAGTAAATGAGTAACATTTATATCTTATAATACTGAGCCCTTTTTGGCATGGCACGGCTTTAAAAAATCACATTTAAAATTATAAAGAATTAGGTACTTCTTTGAGGTATTTTTTCTTAAATATATTACTTATACAACAAAAAACCTATATATATTCTATACAAAAATTCAAAACGTGCAATGGTTGAACTTAGTCTCTTACAGAACAATGCTTGCATATTTTTCTAGCACATGACAAGCATATAGGCTTCGAACAAGTACAACAAATATAAACAGTCTTGATTCTTTTAAATCTTTTTGTTCATGATAACCTCATGTGGGGATTATTACTAATAATTAAAGAATAAATAAAGGAAAGAAAAAATTTCGACACAGGCGGGGATCGAACTCGCGACTCTACCTAAACATGTAAAAGAAATAAAGGATAGAAGAATTTCGCACTGGCAGCCAACTGACACGGTAGCTCAGTTGGCAGAGCGTCGGGGCGTTTACCCGAGGTCGCGGGTTCGATCCCCGCCTGTGTCGAAATTTTTTCTTTCCTTTATTTATTCTTTAATTATTAGTCTCGGTTCTCTTTTTATAGTGACAGGTATAACAATTTTTTCTCTCGTTTTTCGCAAGTTTTGCTGGCTGGTCAG
>CAUYWD010000386.1:0-10000 GCA_963576735.1 Bedellia somnulentella | reverse complement strand
GCGACAAAAGTATGCCCGTTCAAAAACAATAACACTGTCTATATTTTCCCAGTTTACTAATTTAGGCTTTTAGATAGTTACAAAAAGAGGTAAAAATCCAATCCAGTCACGTTGCTAAGCTTAGTGACTGGGTTAGACTTTTAATATTACTGAAACAAAGATTAATTTGTTTTTTTATGCAAATGGTTTTAATGAATATGTAGGGGCACACGGATTGCGTGCTCAGCATTCCGCACGTCGTTGCCTTTGGAGCATTGTTAGTCAGTCGTGTACGGGTTTCCGCTAAGTAGAGTCTATTTCACTATCCAATACGCGCACCCAGGTTAAAAAGGAGGCTGATATATCTGCAATCGCCATAACAACAAGAGTGTCCGATTTCTGGAGTGAACTGCCAAGGTTATGGTTCGCACATTTTGAGGCGGTGGTGGACCCTCAGAAACAAAGTGATGATGTGAGATACTAATTAGTGTTAGCGAAATTGAATAGAGACGCATTGCAGCAAGTGTCGGACATTATTTTTAACCCGCCGGAAACCGACAGATATAGTGCGGTTAAAGTGAGATTACTGCAAGTTTACGAAGAATCGTCGGAACGACAATTCCAGAAGTTAGTGGGGGAACTAGAATTAGGATCTCAAAAGCCTTCACAACTTCTGAGAAGAATGAGAGAACTGGGCCGCAACTGTCAAGCTAGTGACGAAACGGTGCGTAACCTGTGGCTATCACGGTTACCGGGCTCGGTGAGGGCTGTCCTCGCAGTAAGTCAAGACCAAAATTTGGATAATCTCACTAGCATCGCTGATAATGTTATGGAGAGTTTGGCACAGAGCTACGTACCACAGGAAATTGCCTCTGCACACCACGAAAATGCGCCGGCTAAAAATATAAATGCCATAACCGACAGTATGAACCACCTTATGATGGAAGTAGCGGCGCTCAGGAATGAGGTGCGATCGAGACCTCCGAGCCGATTAAACTTTTCAAGAAGATCTCGTTCAAGAGGCCCAGCAGGAAGAAGAGCGTTTTCACCAAGGAGAACGCCAAACAGAAATGATTGGCTTTGTAAATTTCACCACCGTTTTGGCGCTGCAGCAAGGAATTGTGAAGAGCCCTGCAGCTAGAACTCACAGCAGGGAAACTAGTAGTGGCTGCCTCGGAAGAGACGGGAGAAGTAGCAGCCCAAACAGCAAATCATCGTCTCTGCGTGTTCGATCGTAAGAATATGTTACAATTTTTAGTGGACACAGGTGCGAACATTTCAGTTATTCCTTTTACAAAAATTAAAAAGTTTAAGAATGTTTCTAAAAATGTATCAAATTATAAACTATATGCAGCCAACGGTTCAGAGATACAAACCTTCGGTCTGATAACACTAGAATTGAATTTATTTTTAAGGAGAGCATACAAATGGAATTTTATTATAGCTAATGTAAGTCAACCTATTTTAGGAGCGGATTTTTTAAATTTTTATAAATTAGTTGTTGATATAAGTGAAAAAAGAATTATAGACAAGGTCACCAATTTATCAACACCAGGGTCTCTTATTTCGAGTCAAACGCAGTCAGTTAATACTTTTGACAAATGCACCCCGTGTAGTCACTTACTTAAACAATATCCCAGTATTACGCAGCCCCAGAATTATAAAGATGAAACAAAACACAACGTGTATCATTATATAGAAACAACGGGTATGCCGGTTTACGCAAAGGCTAGGTGTCTCCCTCCAGACAGGTTGTTAAAGGTCAAGGAAGAATTTAGACGCATGCAAGAAATGGGTATCTGTCGTCCTTCAAAAAGCGAATGGGCCAGTCCTCTACACGTGGTACCAAAGAAAGACGGCAATCTACGGCCGTGCGGTGACTATAGGCGCCTAAACGCAATAACGAAGCCAGACAGGTACCCCATTCCGCGGATACAGGATTTTACAAACGGATTAGTTGGTAAGTCAATATTTTCTAGAATAGATTGTAATCGTGCGTTTCACAATATTATGGTACATCCTGATGACGTAGAGAAAACGGCTATAATTACTCCGTTCGGCCTTTTCGGATTCCCCAGGATGACCTTTGGTCTTTGTAATGCTGCGCAAACGTATCAAAGATTCATGAATAATGTAGTACTTAAAGATATCGAATGTTTTTCATGTAAAACAGATAAGGGCATAGCAGAATCACAGTTGTTTTGCTATATTGATGACGTCTTAATAGCTAGCGACACATTAGAATCCCATGAGAAGCATTTAGAACTGATTTTTAAGCGATTCGTTGATTACGGTTTAACTATCAATATTTCCAAATGTGCTTTTGAACAAAACTGTGTAGAATTTTTAGGCTATGAAGTTTCACAGAAAGGCATAAGACCGTTGCCGGATAAGGTCACGGCGATTACCGAGTATCCGCAACCGGAAAACATTGAGCAATTGAGGCGATTCTTAGGAATGATTAATTTTTACCGTTTACATATACCACACGCCGCCAAGCAACAAGCTGAACTTAATAAATACCTCCATAATTCTAAAAAGAAAGATAAGTCTATGATAAGTTGGACGGATGTGGCGATACGCGCATTCCAGGAAGGTAAACAAAGTTTAATCAATGCGGTGACATTGAGCTATACGTTACCACACGCTCCTCTAGCCTTAATGACCGACGCTTCAGATTCTTGCGTAGGAGCCGTTTTGCAACAATGGAATAAAAATAAATGGACCCACTAGGATTCTTTTCAAAAAAAATTAGTGTAACTGAAAATAAATATAGCACGTACGATAGGGAACTTTTAGCAATTTATAAGTCAATGTTATTTTTTAAGTCTCAAATAGAAGGCAGAGAAATATGTATATTTACAGATCACAAGCCCTTAACATTTGCATTCAGTAAGAAAAACAACGAAAACGAGGTTCCCAGGCGCAATCGACAGCTTTCATTCATTAGTGAATTCACTACCGATATCCGACATATCACAGGTAAAGCGAATATAGTAGCCGATACCTTATCGCGTGTCGAGAGCATAAGTTGCCCCACATACATTGATTTCGCTGCGTTAGCGTTAGCGCAGGAAGGCGACGCTCAAATTACAGCGTTGCTTAATAATTCTAACAAACAATGTTACAGATTACAACAGTTCATTGTACCAAATTCAAATAAGAATATTTATTGCGAAATATCTACTGAAAGTCTTAGACCATATGTCCCAGAGATATTTAGAAAAAAGGTATTCGAGTGTGTACATAACATAAGTCATCCAGGAATCAGAACTACTCGTAAAATGGTTGCTCAAAAATATTTTTGGCCGGGATTAAACAGAGCTGTAGGAATGTGGACAAAATCATGCATATGTTGTCAAAAAGCTAAAATTGTTCGTCATAACAATAGCGAGTTAGAACAGTTTGAAAAACAAGAGCGTTTCGATCACATTCACGTAGATATCATAGGACCTCTGCCTACCTCGCAAGAGGGGTACAGGTATTGCGTTACTGCGGTAGATAGATTCACGAGATGGCCCGAGGCATTTCCTACAACTAATATTTCAGCAGAAACTATTGCTAAGGTAATTTATGAGGGTTGGATTTGCCGTTTTGGGAGCCCTAAAGTTATCACAACAGATCAAGGTCGTCAGTTCGAAAACGATTTGTTTAGAGAATTAATGAAAATGGTTGGAGTTAGGAAAAACAGAACCACACCTTATCACCCCCAATGCAATGGTTTGGTAGAGCGTTGGCATCGAAGCCTCAAGGCAGCTCTTATGGCAAAAATGAATAACACGTCATGGATAAATGAATTGCCTACCAAACTTTTAGGATTAAGGGCGGCAATTCGAAGCGATTCAGGTATTAGTGCAGCAGAGCTTGTGTACGGTCAAGGAATTAGATTACCTAGTGATTTTTACATCGACAACACACAATCAGATAGGGAAGACATACATTCATACTTAGAGAATTTACGCAGTACAATACGAGGAATGAACTCGCCCCAACATAGGAATATATTTGTGCACCCAGATCTAGATAAGTGTTCACACGTTTTCGTCAGAAGCGACTTAGTTCGCAGACCATTACAACCACCGTACGAAGGCCCGTTCAAGGTCATAAATAAAGAGAAGAAGTGGTTTACGGTTCAATTTCCTAATAGACAGACGCGAATTTCCATCGACCGATTAAAGCCTGCACATATGTTAGAAACAAGCCCTGTTAGTAAGCAGTCAGCAACTATTGATAAAGATGAGTTATCACAAAGAGAGTTTCCCCTGTTGCCGTCAAATTTTAGTAATAAACTCCCTCTTAACAAAGACAGTCAACATAAAGTATTAATTCCGGCCCTTAAAAAACAAACTCAAACGCGTAGTGGTCGTACAATAAAACCACCGGTTCGTTTCCTATTTTAAAAAATTGGTTATCCTGTCTACCTAATTAAGTTTTATTATGTTACATTATAATTAAATTATACAACAGAGAATTTGCAGTAAACAAAAATGTCATTTAGCTGATTGTTATTTAAAGAAATGCGCGTGTAACCTATTACTATTTTTGATGACCAAGCATTGTTAATTTAGTATAAATACTTAGTGTAAGATTTTAGTTGAAAAATATTGTGTACAAAAACTTAATCATTGCTATCTTCAGTAACATAATGGGAAAAACGCAAAGTAAAACCGAAGAAATTGTTATAGCACAGAATGGTGCAAATGGTGCTTCTACTCAGCACATAGAGGAACGAGTAAATTTATTGTCTAACATGACGATGCTTATGGCCGCAGTGGTCGTCATGTTATGTATTTACTTCTTATATAGAAAATATGTAAAAAAGACAAGAAGGATACTGCGTAAAGAATTCACGAATTGCTGTAAATGTGTAATTGTGTATTAACAGTTTAACTCGTGTTGTGTTGTTTTGCTGTCGAGTTAAGTTGTTTGTGTAAGGATGTTTTAATTTTGGTGTTTTACATAATGTATGTAAATTATTTTATTTGATTTTTTTTTTAAAAAGGGGGGGATGAGTGTAGGGGCACACGGATTGCGTGCTCAGCATTCCGCACGTCGTTGCCTTTGGAGCATTGTTAGTCAGTCGTGTACGGGTTTCCGCTAAGTAGAGTCTATTTCACTATCCAATAAATATTAGTCACAGTGTACCGCGGTGTATCATTTATCTCCACGAAAGGATCCCCTAAAAATACTTTATAAACCGACATGTAAAATATCTATAGTTTATTTCAGATTTTTTCGCTATTTAGATACTAGTTACAAACATCTGTAAACATACCTGCTGCTCCACCATATTCCTCAGCTCCCGCTCCCTGTCCTGCATCCTGGCAGCGGCTGCCAACAGTCTCATCTCGGCGGCCGCCACGTCTTTGTCCAGTATGTGCACTTGCAGGAACACGGTCTGCGCGGCTTTGAGCCAGTCCGCCAGCGCGTCCGCCCGCGCGTGTGCGAGCGGGGCCGCGCGCTGGAGTAATGCTCGGGCGCGGCGACCCGTTTCGGATAGAGTAATTCGTTCTAGGAATAAGTTTTATGGTTATTAAGATGCATATGTGGGGGGTAACGTTCAGAATGGGGAGAATTAGTCTTTGTTGTGGATCCAAAAATAAACATGCGGCTTTTAAGTGGGAAGTGCTCTAACAAAACTAGTTGAAGAGTTTCTGGATTTGAAACTCCGGCTACCCCTATGCCTAGGATGTGCATTTGCAAGAACACGGTCTCCGGAACCTTGAACCAGTCCGGGAATCATTTATTGGGTAACTGGTAAGAGTTTTGCCAGATAGGGTTATACGCTCAAACACGATTTGTTTTATAATCTTTGCTTCACTCAAATTCTAAAAATAATTGAGCAATTCTAATACTGAAAGTCTGGCTAATTATTTGTCTTTCGCACATACAGTAACACGGTCTGCGGTATCATAATATAAACATGGGTTTGTGGTAACAGCAAAGATATACTGGCCAGTACACCCTGCTGTGTACCAACTTAGAATTTGTATTTATGTTTAGCTAGAGTAACATTTCGATACCGCGATGTACGATTTTTTATAACGCTGCTAGTGTGCGAGTGAGTTCGCGTCTAGCGGTCGCCACAGGTTTTTTTTTTTTTATTTATTTAAAATTCAATAAACAAGTAACTAAGACTCAATGTTGTTAGTAGAAAGGCTTAATGCTAGGGTTAGTTCTTATTTATAATTTATATACAATCTATATACAATGTCGCACAGCGTGAGCATGCAGTGCGGACACGCGGAGTAAGTAAGGCGAGTCCACTCTGGCAGCTATCATAGCCAAGACGCTGTTGGAGCTAGCCCACACCCTGTCGCGCATCGAGGCATACCTTTTACGCATAATAGCGTAGAAGCAATCAACCCTCGCGTCCGCGAACATTCCCGACGCACTGCAGAAGCGGGGCAGCCCCACAAGCCTTCGAAACGCGTTGTTGTACTGCACGCGCAACATGTTGTATTGTTTTTGCGTATAGGACTGCCAGAGACTGCACGTATAAAAAGCTGTACAGTAGGCTCGAAACAGGGTAAGTTTTACAGCAATGGAGCACCGAGCAAACCTCCTCACAATCATGTTCGCGCGTACAGACAACGCTCGCCGTTCCCTTTCAATGTCCGCATCGTCCCTGAGGTCAGAGGTGACTACGTGACCGAGATATTTGACCTGCGACACTTGTGTTAGTTCGATACCATTTAATTTTATCGGCAGTACAGTACTTCTGCAGACACCCCTGGCCCCAAACACCAGTTTAAAGTGTGATTGTTGCCGTTCTGGTTTACGACCCATCACTAATAAGATTTATATTAAGATCATTTCCCGATCCAAGTTCCAAAAGTGGTTGAAGAATTTCTGATTCTGTAGCTCTGGCTACCGGTGTCTGAATAATTTATGTACGAATAAATTTTTACTAAACTTAAACTAGTTAGATTAGTCATTCATAATACAAAAAAAGTATCTCACCCAACACATGAAACTGCTCATCATTATACGTCAACGACCTCGTCGCCCGGTCCCTGACCAAATGCTGCCACGAATCCCGCAGCCGGTCGCACAGCGCGCGCGCTCGTATGTGCAACCGTAGCGCGTGCGGGCAGGCGGCGTGGCGGGCGCCCGCCTCCCACTCGTCTCGCAGCGCGCCGCCGGACGCGTGGCGCGACCAGAGGTTGCTGGCTGATGTGTTGAGCGCGGCGCATTCTTCGGAGAGTCTGGGAGTTCAAAGAATGACCGTTAGATGCCGGTTTTGGTGTGTAATGTCGTGTATGATGAGTTGCGAAGAGAGCGCTTGCGGAAGTGTGGCGTTCTGCATATTGTTCATATTGCCTAGAGGTTATTGTAGTTTTAAGAGTTGCCATAAGATGGCAGTAGCCCTGTGTAAATGATGTGGACGGTATAAAGCGACCACAAAGGGCCAACGAGGAAATGTTGCGGCCATTTAAGATGGCCTTGCGAGTTTATTGTAATGATGAGAGTTGCAGTAAGAGAGGTGTATGTGACGAATATTTAATCGTGGTATATTTGAGGAGCGTCTGTTCAAAAGGAGCTATTTACGTATTGGATTGTTCATACGTTTTTATTATGAATTTGACTTGCCATCCAAGATCTCATCATGCTCTGTATTTATTTTTGGTCAAAAGTGTCTATTTCCTCTTCAAACTTCCACCTTTTGTTACGGTTCTGGTCAAAAGGTGCTAATTGTAACAGGTTGTAACTGGTTGGTAAACACCAATCACAATTCTGATCAAAAAGGGCTAAATATCATAGTAATTCTGATAATTATTTATGGTTTTATACAAAAAGAACTATTTACTTGCTACAAAACAAACGAATTGCCAGTTCTTCTGTTTCTGAAAAATTAGATAAGAAGGACTCGAATTCAGGCCAGAAAAAAAAAGATATTTGAACTGAGTTTCTAAACAAAACATCATAATATTTTTCAACGAAAATGTCACTGTCAAATTATTGTCAAAGTTACATTCTAATGCGCCTTTCGATACTGTGTATTTGTTTGTGTCATTGATCCTGCTTTATTTGTATAAATATCAGCAAATTCATAAAAAAACTTAGACATTCCGAATAAATAATGAATGTGGAGGCGCTGAATATTCTAGGAATGAATGTGAAATATTCTAGGTTCAGATCAAAAGGTGCTATTTGTTATCATTTCGGAACAAGAGGTGCTATTTTCAGAATAACTGATCAAAAGGTGTTATTTAAAATATTTATAATTTAATATTGTGGTCTTTGTTAAAGATACAAAATAAAAATTTTAGTCATAAAGTAAGTAGACTTCTCATGAATTATCTCAATTTAAAAAAATGCACTTGCCTCATACTAAATTTCAGAAAAAAACTTTTTTTTTAAATTATCAAAAATATGGTTAGCATGTAAATAGCTCCTTTTGAACAGACGCTCCTCATTTTTTTCGACACACGTAACGCATGCGGGCAGGCAGCGTGGCGATAGTGAGCACCGGCCTCCCATTCGTCTAGTAGCGCACCGCCAGATGCGTGGCGGGACCAGAGATTACTGGCTGAAGTATCGAGGGCTGCGCATGCCTCCGATAACCTTGGGAGTGCCCATAGTAATTATTAGAGATTTCGTAAGATGGCGGTGGTGTCGCATTTTAAATTGCGCTTTATAAATGTACTGCAGCGTGACGCGCGCAGAAATCGTCGGCGGAGGGATAGAGGGCTGCGAATTCTTCGAAGAGTCTGGGTGCTTTGTTATCGCTGGACAATTAGTAGGTACTTCTTACACAGCATAAACGATGCTATAAACACTTACTCTCCGCCACGTTTACCCCTTTTCTCATGATACAGCAATTACTATCGTAGTACCATATTCCCGCTCAGTAAAGTATTAGTAGGTATTTTCTATATTCTTCTACTATACTTCTTATATATTCGTACCTAACGGCATTCTCTGCCACAGAAATTGCCCGCTCGCTTCATTGTCAGTACATTAATCTTAAACAGTATAAACTAAGTGTATCATGTTGATAACTAGGGGCCTCCATTAAGGGCCCGGCCACGTCCAGCGCGCGCTACTGCTGTCGCTCTCGTGCTGCGCGGCGCCACAATCTCCCACCGCGACCCAGCGAGCCGCATACTTTTAATACGGTATAGATGCTAAAAACATTTACCTAGCAGCTTGGTCCAACGCTCTTTCTGCTACTGCAATCATTCTAGCAGTATCATTTACGCGCTTGCTGTTGTTTCATGACGGTTTATTGCTGTTTCCTTTGCCTGTGCGACTTTTTTGTAGGTAACCCTAGAGTTTAAAAATAATCTTACCTAGCGGCTTCTCCAGCGACATCCGGCCCGGCCACGCCCAGCGCCCTCCCCGCCACCGCTATCGCTCTCGCGGCGTCGCTCGCCCGCTCACTGTGCACCTGCGCCGCCGCCGCGCGCCGCCACAGCCGCTCCAACCGCGCTCCTACCAGCGCGTCCCAGCGAGCCACGGCCGAACACATGCCGACGGACGCGGCGCATAACGCTTCCACGCGACGCTTGATTACGTGGCCTATGCTGCATGCCGTCTGGAAATCGATTGGTAGAGTTAAAAAATGTTTAATATTGTATTTAATTCAAATCATATACATTAGCTTACATGCTAACGGTTATATGATGATCCCACATTGTAGGCATGTAAATGCCTGTAGCAGTAAGCAACGCTCCTTCGTTACGTACAAAGACAGCATAAGTTACATATAATTAAAAGATAGCAAGAATAGTACAAAGTATTTAGATACCTAGAACATTTTAAAACAAGTTTAATGACAAGTCAAAACGCAGACTGTAAACAAAATTAATATTATGTTATTCTACCCACAAATATACATAATTCTCTAAAATTCAAACCCTTTAATTTACGATAAAATCTATATGTTACCTTAGCCTGACTAGCATCGTTCTCAACGGACACAATGTTGGGAAACACGGGGAACTTGGGTATCTCAGTCTCGGGCGACATGGTCACGTTGTTGTTGTTCTTGTTGAACAGTAGCAGCGGTTCTTCC
>CAUYWD010000385.1:0-13481 GCA_963576735.1 Bedellia somnulentella | reverse complement strand
TGCTAAGTAGCACGCTGAGATTATAGCAGGGGGATATTATGATGGAACAAAAGAGTGGAGAAGAAGGAAAACTCAAGCCCGTTTCTTATTCTCTTCAGATTGGTATGTGATTTGTATAACTTGGTAATTGATACATATATCATGAGACAGATGCTAGTGTTAATTTTACTGAATGCCATTTTAAAATTTTTGGGCTAAAGAATTAATTTACAAAAGCTAATATAAGCTAACTAATAAAAACTTAATATTATCATAACGAAAAAATTATGTCTTTGTAAGGCGCTCTACAAAACCTCCCGTTCGAATTGATTTCAGAAATTTCAAACAAGGATGATGGTGACACTACTATCCCGCTGTCATTTATAAACTTGACTAAAAATAAATAATACCATGCAAATACTGATCGAAACTAATATACTCTCATATTTTACAGGGCTTCACCCCCCTTATCCTGGCAGCGACAGCCGGCCACGAGAAGATCGTGGAAATCCTCCTCAACAACGGCGCAGACATCGAAGCCCAATCCGAGCGGACCAAGGACACCCCTCTATCTTTAGCCTGCAGCGGGGGCCGGTACGAAGTGGTGGAATTGATACTGAACCGAGGAGCTAATAAGGAACATCGTAATGTTTCCGATTATACGCCTCTGTCGTTAGCTGCGTCCGGGGGTTACGTCAATATTATACGACTGCTGTTGCATCATCAGGTAGGTTGAGTTTTTTTTTAAGTATTATTTACACACCTAAAACACTACATCGTCATTATACATTGGACCCTGGATAGATTGATAAAGCCATATGCCTCCACGTGAGCCTAGTGCCAGCCAGCAAGCATACACCACCATTAAATTAAAATAATGGGTGTACCACTGATATCAGTTTTTCAAGACCTTCAAGACTTTTGAAGACCTCTGAGTTGTGAGCCTTCCATTAACCGTTAGACCATATAGTCAGTTCATCACTACACAGAATGTAACAAAAAAGAGTTGTTAGGGAAATAATTCTGAACAATATTAACAACTATGGGACCTCCTTGATTTGAGACACTTTATATTTCTCTACTCCATACAAATCAGCTTGAGCTGTAGTCCCAAAATATAATATACTATTTCACTAAAAACTCCCTTTTAGCGTATTACCCTCCCTTATTTAATCACATCTATTCCTGACCTCGTTGATGTTTTATTTTATAAGCCTAACATATCGTATCCCCCAGGCTGAAATAAACTCCCGCACGGGCTCCAAGCTAGGCATATCCCCGCTGATGCTGGCGGCCATGAACGGGCACACGACGGCAGTAAGGTTACTCCTAGACTGTGGATCCGATATCAACGCGCAGATCGAGACCAATCGCAATACGGCGCTTACGTTGGCTTGCTTTCAAGGTAAGGGATTTGTTTGGGATATATGGTGTTGTGTTTCTCTCTAAGATTTTTTATTACTCTACTGTTGGCAATGGAATATGAAAGATAGAATAAGCAATTATTAATTATTATTTCTTATTTTGTTATAAATGGTTTCAAATATTCCGCCAAGTAGCAATTGTTTTTTAATCCAGGACATCACGAACACTTTCGTGACATGCGAAATGTGTTGGACACATTTTTGTATGCTGGTTATGTAAGCGTGATCATATTTTTGCTTTTAAATGTTTAATATGAATTAAAGATATTGCTAATTTGACGGTTTTTTGAATCAATCAAATAGGATGTTCGAAGAATAAGTTAAGAAATGTGTTAAGTGGATATTTTTCTTATATATACTTTTGTTTATAGGTCGGCATGAAGTTGTTAGTTTACTGCTAGATCGGAAAGCGAATGTGGAACACCGAGCAAAGACTGGACTTACACCACTTATGGAAGCGGCAAGTGGAGGTTATGTAGAGGTGAGTATTGTGTTTACAAGTTGATGAATATTCTTATTAATGTGAAAACAATTAAGACTCAACTTAAGTTGCCTCAGCTATGACAAGAAAGGAATATTTAAAAAATAATATTGTCATAAGCTATGCAATAAATTATCGACCTTTGCGACTAATACTCATAGATGTAAAAATATCCGAGTAAATATCAGTCGAAAAATAATGCTATCCTCAGTTCAGAAGAGTACTTAACCGAAACAGACTTGTAACATTACACTACATCAACAGCGATAGCAAATTAAACATCAGTATAACAATAACCATATATCCTCAGGTTGGTCGAGTGCTACTAGACAAGGGCGCAGACGTGAACGCTCCTCCCGTGCCCTCGTCCCGCGACACCGCGCTCACAATCGCCGCAGACAAGGGCCACACCAAGTTCGTCGACCTTCTGTTGCAGAGGTATACCACACACATACATAGCACACCTCATATTATGTCCCCACATATGCCCGTGCCTGGAGAATAGGTTGATTTGGATTTAACTTCCGGTCAGAACAATTTGGCAGGCAATATCAACTATGACCTAGATATTCGCTTGGACCAATGAAACAACGTGCCTATGAAGCACATAAATATGTTAGTTATTTTAATTTTCAGCAACTAATCAGTTGATTCAGGTACTTCTTAACGTAATTGAGAAGTCTTACGAATTTAAATTGTGAGCCCGTTTCCCGAAAATCAAACTGAACTTTATTTTTTTATTAACTTTATTTATTTTTTTAACTTCGTGTGAAGCACCTTTTTTCTTAACAATTATTGAACATCAATTAGATAAATGTATTGACTAATGTATCCATTTACAGAAAAGCGGCGGTAGAAGTGAAAAACAAGAAAGGCAACTCTCCTCTCTGGCTGGCGGCCAACGGCGGCCATCTTGCCGTCGTCGAAATGTTGTACGCAGCCGGCGCTGACATCGACTCGCAGGATAATAGAAAAGTGAGCTTTATTATTTTTTTATTATTAGCGACTGGTTGGGCTGAGAGTTACCAAAGTATAGGACGACCTTCGATAAAATAAATATTTCGTCTTATGCTTTGAATAATGTAATAAGTCCGTTAAAACATGGCTGAGAATTTTAACTTAATGGCTACTTACATGTTAAAATTGTGTTATTATATGATACGTCTCCACCTTATAATTTACCCTATTTAAGTAATTTTGATGTTCGGTGGTTTTTAGGTCTCTTGTCTTATGGCGGCGTTCCGAAAGGGTCACACGAAAGTGGTGAAGTGGATGGTTGGCGTCGTCACGCAATTCCCCTCTGACCAAGAAATGACTCGGTAAGTGTTAAAATATATGTTAAGGTGTTTTTTATGTTTCCTTTTGGTGATGTAATTCGGTATGCAAAGTTTTTTTTTGGTATGAAATAAATATTTTTATTCGATAGTAAACATGTAAATTTGAATATTTTCTATATAAAATGAGTAATTGTAAAGTTATGATTTTTTGAAGATTGTTCAACTTTTCTACTTTATGACGTCATCGATTGATAAAATCACGTAGCGATATGCAAATGAAGCGAAATGTTTTATAAAAATGTTGCTGATTGCAAAACATATCACGAATTTGTGATTTTTACGATATTATAATAACAATACCAAACATTACAATAACAAACCTATGATTTTCAATATTTTATTAATAAACTGCAAAACCGTATGTCTTTGAAACCACATTGAAGGTCAAACACTGTTACAGTTTTTTGATAAAATAACAGTCATCTTAGCTTCAATTGATATAATTTCAAGAAAATATTGTTTATAACCATAATATCTCGAAATGGTTTTGTAACCAGCATCACTTTAGTGAAACTTTGCATACCGAATTGAAAGTCTTGATTTTACTGTAGTTCTTAGAATATATGCCGTGTAGTGTCAGCTTAGAATAACACTACACCATTTCTACCCGTGGGTGATCGTAAAAGGCGACTAAGTGATTTTTGGGCGATGTGGTTAGAGACCCGTCAATTATTTATTTATTATTGGCATCTTTTCCTTACTCAACTTCCAAAAGTGGCTGAGGAATTTAATATTCCAAAGCTCTGGCTACGCCATTTAGGGATTTATAGCCTTGAACATATGTATGTATGCATATGTTCTTTGAATACCTATCCCTTTTAGCTTGTCAGGTGTCTGGTGTTTTGGCTACATTTTATACGGCTCATATTGATACGAACAACCTAAGTACGATAAATACTTATATATCTATTAACATTGTCTCCCCCCCCTCAGTTACATCTGCACGATCACGGACAAGGAGCTCCTAGAGAAGTGCCAGGAGTGCGTGCGCGTGATCCGCGCGGCCAAGGAGACGCAGGCGGCGCGCGCCAACCAGAACGCGACCATCCTGCTCGAGGAGCTGGAGAGCGAGAGGTGTCGCGAGGAAACGAGACGGCAAGCCGCCGCCAGGAGGCGCGAGAGGAAGAAGAAGAAGAAGATGGAGAAAAAGGTGCGGTGTTGTTGAGGAAGAGTGGCCAGGGCCCACTGTATAGTGTGTTGAGTGGGAACTCTTGTTTGTGTAATTGAGTGTAGACGCTTTGATACTAGAATGCTGGGTTTGCAAAAGCATGAATAGGTTTAAATCTTTTTGTTCATGAAAACCTCATGTGGGGATTATTACTAATAAATAAAGAATAAATAAAGGAAAGAAAAATTTCGACACAGGCGGGGATCGAACCCGCGACCTCGGGTGAACGCCCCGACGCTCTGCCAACTGAGCTATCGTGTCAATTGGCTGCCAGTGCGAAATTCTTCTATCCTTTATTTCTTTTTACACGTTTAAGTAGTGTTTGCGTTTCCTATCTCCGAATTATTACTAATTCGAAAGGCCACTTGTCTACCTTTTCAGATAGAATGCAAATGTTGAAAACTCCTAACTATCACATAATTTAAATCTTTTTGTTCATGAAAACCTCATGTGGGGATTATTACTAATAAATAAAGAATAAATGTCACGTGTAAACTTAAACGTGTAAAAAGAAATAAAGGATAGAGGAATTTCGCACTGGCAGCCAATTGACACGGTAGCTGAGTTGGCAGAGCGTCGGGGCGTTCACCCGAGGTCGCGGGTTCAATCCCCGCCTGTGTCGAAATTTTTCTTTCCTTTATTTATTCTTTATTTATTAGCATGAATAGGTGTTTTTAAAACATATTAACATACATGCAATTACATACATGTATAAACATACAATTTCACGTGCTTCTACTCCTTTTGCTGGAAATGCTTCACCAACTCACTTTAATTTGACCATCTTTTCTTCTCTCAAAATCCAAAGTAGCAATAGTTTAGATATAAAAGTTACTCTATAAAATCTGAACGCATTAGAAATAATTTATTGGCTAAGTTCTTGTTTAATCTAATTTAGACATGAAAAATTCAGTATCTTTATGAATGACACATAATGAATCGTACAAACTAAATATCCTCTGGTTTCAAAAGTACCGAAGAATACTCACTATCTCTTAATTAATAAAGGAAAGAAAAATTTCGATACCGAATTTTGGGGGCGTATACCCGAGGTCGCGGGTTCGATACCCGCCGGTGTCGAAATTTTTCCTTTCTTCATTTATTAGTAATAATCCCATGAGATTTTCATGAACAAAAACATTCAAACTCACTATCTCTTGTATTAACTTCACTATAGGAGGAGCTCCGCAAACTCCAAGAGGAGAACGACAAGAACTCGGAGTACTGTGAGAAGGGCGACGACAACTCCGACGCTGGTGATGTTGAAGAGCCTGTCGTGAAAGAAGAAGGCGATTCTGGAATTGATGCTAACTCACAGGTTGGTTTTATTTGTTTGAACTGTCGGGATGTTGTTGGAGGTAGACTTTTGTGTAAGGCTGGTTAGACAAGTAAATACATACACACATACATATACTCACGGCTATAAATCCCTAAAAGGGGTAGCCAGAGCTAAAGAATTAAAAAATCCTCAACCACTTTTGGAAGTTGCCTGGGGAAAAGATGGTGAAATAAAGGTTGATGGGTCTCCAACCGCATCGCCCAAAAATCCCTTAAAATCCTAATACCGTTAGTCGCCTCTTACGTACACCCACGGGAAGAATTGGGTTAGTGCTATTCTAAGCCGACACTACACAGCAGTAAATTATAAGTAAATATAGTAAAAATTACAATATTTTAAGACTAGGTTATACAAATTGAACTCCCAGCGTCATTAGTGTAAACCTCAACTTCGTAGCACTATTTTGTCTACTTACTTACAGTAAAATTTGTTTATCTTTTTGAACTTGAAAAATCTTAATAAAAGCTTTTACTTATTCTCTATGAAGAGATCATAATCGTCATATTAATCTGATCTTGAGAAAAAACCATGAAGTAAAAGATCCATAATTTTTTTGCTTAAAACGGCAATCAGTATATCGCGCCATGAATCCACATTTTCATATGTACCCAGTCATCTTAAATGATATCGTTTACAGGGTTCCTGTTCCTCCTCGGACGTGAAGGCACTGCCAGCCCCCACGCCCAAATCTAAGAAAAAGAAAAAAGAGGAAAAGACAATACAACAGCCACCTACACTGCCTGCCAAGAAACAGCCTGACAAGGTAACGACCACACTGTACATATAAATTATTGCTACCAATAATACATTGTTTTTTTTTCACTATTTGTTTTTGTTGTATGTTTAATTAGGGTTCCGTAGCCAAATGGCAAAAACGGGACCCTTATAGATTCGTCATGTCTGTCTGTCCGTCCGTCCGTCCGTATGTCACAGCCAGTTTATTCCGAAACTATAAGAACTACATTATTGGAAATTGGTGCGTAGATGTATTCTGTAAACCGCATTAAGATTTTAAAATAAAATCTGAAAAAAAAACCAAAATTTTTAGGGTTCCCCATACATAGAACTGAAACTCAAAATTTTTTTTTTCATCAAACCCATACGTGTGGGGTATCTATCAAAAGGTATTTGAAAATGATGTTGAGGTTTCTTATATCATTTTTTTCAAAACTGAATAGTTTGCGCGAGAGACTTTTTCAAAGTGATAAAATGTGTGTCCCCCCCCCTGTAACTTCTAAAATATGGGCATGATAATACTGAAAAAAATATATGATGTGTATTACTATACAAACTACTAACGAAAATTGGTTTGAATGAGATCTAGCCCGTAGTTCTATTTTTAAACGTCATAAATCAAATTACTTACCTAATTTGGCTCCCATGATTTTCACACAAACGGGATTTTCTATATATATGATAGTACGGAACCCTTAGTGCGCGATCCGACTCGCACTTGGCCGGTTTTTTCATGTTAATAGTTTATCCAAATTGGACCCCACACATCATGTGTATTATATTAGTGGCATTACATTAAAAAGAAGTAGAAAGCAGTTTGTAATTATTATAGACAAAGTAAACTGGTATCTATACACTTTGCAATATAGATTGTGTTTAAAAATCCCCTAAAGTAATAATATTCCACTTACTACTTCTTTCCTCTGTCGCAGGTGAAACCTAAAATAGAGACTAAACCAGAAAAAGAAATTCCCAAACCTGACAAAAAGCAGGAGAAAGAAAACGTAGCCCCCACGGAGGTTCCTATCGTCCCAATCAAAAGGGAGCCCATTCAGCCCCAACCTGAAAGAAGAAATGAGAAGAAAGACAAGTAAGTCATACTTACAATTGTTTCGACTTAACGCGTATTTCTTAATAAAGTTATTGTATTAGAGCTAATAGTGGCTTTGTTTGGATATGATGGCGTTTTCGTGGCGTGTCAAGGTGGTGGTTATACTGAGTTTAATAATATTCGAAAAGCAGTAGCATGGGACTGGGGAATTTTTATCATTCTTAAAGTCTTGATTTCCTTAGGGCCAGTTTTTTGATCCGTGGTTAAATATCGTAACTATTAGTTACATATCAGCAAAATGCATTTTTTTACCCGTGGTTAGAGTAACTAATGGTCAAATATCGAACCAAAATTGATTTACGATTTAACTACTGGTTAGTCATTTAACTATAGTCAATGTAACAAATGGTTATATTTTTAACTCCGGATCAAAAAACTGGCCCTTAGAGGTAACCATTCTAGGTGATTTTACTGGTGCATGGTTTTGGTTCTTATTATACACAAATAAACGCAATGAGACATGGCAATACTAGATATTAATAAATAAAATACCTCGCAAAAACATCAGTTAAATGAGACCATTTTAATTATGGTGAGACAAAACAAGTTCTATACATGTAAATAAAATAATTATTTTAAAATACTTTAGAGAGATAAATAGAGTGAAAGATGATGTAGCAGTTTAGCCCAAAACACTTGTAGGCTACAATATTTAGGATAGTTATCAAAAAGATATTATTATTGTTTGCAGAAAGCCTGAGGAAGATATCCCAAAGAGTGTGATGACAAAATATGGCAATAACACTAGAAAGAGTCAAATCTTTGAGTCCACTCGACTCAACCTGGACAAGGAGGAAGTGGACACTTACAGAAAGGCACACAACAGCCATCAGTAAGTTTTGTCCATGATAACTCTTGTCAACACATTTAATACAGATAATCAATATGGGTTTAAGCAATTTTCATCAAAGCTATATTTTAGAGCTTTGAAGAAAATAATTATGTATATATAAACGACGCGCATTATATTAATTATAGTTCTATACAAACACGTTTTGGAGTATTTATGCGTGCGTTTGTATGCACAAAAGGTTTAAAATGTTAAAACGTGACGTGAAGTTTAAATAAATAAATACTCACTAACCAGTAATAAGAAAAAAAATCTAAAGACATTCTTAACATAAAGTTAGATGAAAATATTAATTTAACCTAGACTAACAGCAATTTGTACTTGAATCATTCCTAAATTGATTGCTGACGTTTTAGTTTTGGTTTGCTTATCATCAATCAATGCTATTAGGAATTTAATTATTGATCCTTGTATTATGTTATAAATTGTACATAAACGAAAAAGTTCAATTATATGATTATGTATGCATAATTTGTTTGGCATGAAACCTAATGTGGGGATTATTACTAATCAGTTAATTACGGGGGCGTATACTCGAGGTCGTGGGTTCCAGTCCCGCTGCTGTCAAAAATTTTATTTGCTTAATTGATATGATTCTATTATTGTGTTAAACCATTTAGATATTGTTATTTGATTGTTAAAGTATTTTTGTTATAAGCAACCTTACCTCCTAGAACAACGACTAAAAATATTGAAATCCCCAGATGGGACAACGAGGGCAAGAGCACGTCCCCCAAGGGCGCGGGCGCGGGCGGGTCTCGGCGCGAGGACGGCTGGAAGGAGGTGGTGCGCAAGTCCAGCGTGCAGACCATCTCCACCGTGGAGCCGGGGTAACTATACACATACATGCATACATATATTGGACTAGTAAAGATACATTGTGTTGGAGTAAAGGCTTTTTATGCAGACATATTACACAGATCAAGCGAGTCCTTCGAAAAGGTTAGTAGTTTTTCAAGTTAGGTTTACTATATATTTTTACGAGAAATAATTTGTTATATCGCAAATTTCTCATCAATTAACATCAAAATTACTAAATGATCATCAAATTATTACATTACGCAGATTAGGTGCCCAAATGAGTATTTTAGATGCCACATCAGTTTTTGGTTAGGTAAAGTAAGAATTTTTTAATGTTTCGTTGAATACAACCCTATTTGTACTATTTTGAGGAATCTGGGATTAAATATGCAAGCAAAATTTTGAAATACGAATGTTTCTTAATGGAATTTCAAAATATCCAATGTCCTCGAGCAATAAGTACAGATGAGACAGTTGTTTATTTCATTGTTCTCTCAGTATGTGCAACCAAAAAATAAATACAATGTATGTGTGTTCTATTCCAGTTGCAAACGCGTATCGGTAGCATCGCACGCGATATCGCGCGTGATCGGTCGCGCTGGTTCCAACATCAACGCTATTCGTTCTGCTACCGGCGCTCATATCGAGGTGGACAAGCAGACTAAGGGACAGGGCGAGAGGATTATTACTATCAAGTATGTACTGTTGCTATTTGATAAAGATCCATGCTTTGGTATTCATAAAATATAAGAACTTGAAATTGTATCCATGATAACTCAGTGGGTAAAGCACCCGCCCATCATGCAGAGAGGCTCGGATTGAAATCCCGAGAGGGGCCTTCGACGATTTGTCTTTTTGAAGTCATTTGTGTCTAACCTAACCTACGCCTTAATTATTCATGGTTGCTAACGGTGAGGGAAAACATCGTGAGGAAACCCACATGGCTGAGTTGTACTTAGTCATGTGACAGTGTACTCGTTCATAACAGCCACAGGCCTGCCTCCTATCAATACACTGTCCAATCAAAACCGTGGGTACTCTGAACACCAGGTGACAATACTGTCACGTGATATTCAGAAGTATCTCTACCTCTGCCAACCCTTATGTTCTTGAAAATCGAAGAAATTTACTTTACATACATACATATACTCACGGCTATAAATCCCTAGAAGGGGTAGCCAGAGCTAAGGAACTAGAAGTTCCTCAGCCACTTTTGGAAAGTTGAGTGGGGAAAAGATGGCAAAATAAAGGATGTTGGTGATGGGTCTCCAACCGCATCGCCCAATAATCCCTTAAAAGCCCCAATACCGTTAGTCGCCTCTTACGAACACCCACCGGCAGAAATGGGGTAGTGTTATTCTAAGCCGACACTACACAGCAACTTTATTTTCTTACAATATTACTCTGAAATGTACAATAAACTAACACAAAACAAAAACCCTATAAACTAACAAACCATTTTCACTCCAGGGGCTCAGCCGAAGCACTAAAGCAGGCATCGAACCTGATCGCGGCGATGATCCGCGACCCAGAGGCAGACATCTCGCAACTACTACCGCGCCGCGCCGCCGCGCCGCCACCTGCCGTCTCTAAGCCGGTCAAATTGGCTAGTGCTAAGGTATAACTCTACTCATACAAATTCATCATCATCGGCCAATAGACGTCCACTGGTGGACATAGGCCTCCCCCAAAGATCTTCATAACAACCGGTCCTGTGTTGCTCTCATCCATCGGGCTCACGCGACCTTTCAGTCAATCTTTTTTATAACAATTAACTGTCACTGCACTGAGAGGGAAAAACCATTACTCATGCGAATTAGTGTTATTTTTAATACAAGCATTTTCACCATTAGGTTAATGAGTAGTTTGGTAACTAAATTGATTAGATTTTTAATGTATAGCAGTTATTACATACATTTAAATATTTTGAGCAATGTACTTTCTTTGCTATCTTGTCGAAAATATACACATACATTATGTAAGTGAAACAACAACAAAGATAAAACAGCAAAACCATACAAGTGTATGTAGTCAGCATGTATAGTATTATGAAATGTGTTCCAGCCGCCGCCGCCGACCCCTGCGCGTACGCCGGTGAAGCCCCCCGCCGCGCCGCGCACCCCCGCGCCCCGCCTCGCCGCCATGCGTACGTATACACACACTATTAGCTTTACTTATCTACAAATACTCTTCTATTAGACGATTATGTTTTGGATTATATACTCCGGTGAAGTTTCATCATCTTGTACATTTCATTTTTGCCGGCATTGGAACTCCTTTGAGACCGTTCAAGAGATGGTCCAAACACGAATCATTGAGGAAGATTCGCCATTTAAAATTTTCCACGACAATTTATGAAAGACTGGCATAATAATTAATTTTCTTGTCTGTCTCGAGCTCCATCTTTAAGAAATGTGTTGAAATATTATTTATATGGATATGTCGTCAAATAAATAAAATTTATATTTATATAAATTAAATTTTAATTAAAAAAAAATAATTAAAAAATCTTCATGAAATTAAAACAATAAATTACAACCCACAGCAAGCCCGTCCTCCGAGAAGCGAGCTCCTACCGCGAGCACGCAGCCGGCCGCGAGCGCGATCGCGAGCACGTGCAAGAGCTCGCTGACGTACACGGGCGCGATCGTGGGCGCGCGCTCGCACACGTTCGCTGCCAAGCTCACCGAGAACAAGACGAGGCAGCCGCAACAGGTATATTAATTAAAATATATTTACATTTGAATCTGTACTTTTTTCTGGGTTTCGTTATTGTTGTGATGTCCATCTGCTATCATATTAGTAGTTGTTAGTATGCCATGCGTGCTTCGAAAGGCAAGTTAAGTCGTCGGCCCCGGTCACTGTTACGGTAGTTTTCGTTAGTCAGCATAGTGGTTTGCACAACATTAGGGTTGTGGCAAGATATGCGCGCTTCTTTATATTCATAGTATTTTATTTGTTTTCTCAACTAGAATTAAAGGCAACTTAGAGATCTATTGCTAGCCAGATTTTTTATTTACCATAACATAATATACATAACATAAACGTTCACGCCGTTTATCCCCGAAGGGGTTGGCAGAGGTACCAATACTCTTGAACTCACATGATTGATTTTGACAGTGTACTCACGTGATAGGGGGCAGGCCTATCGCCGTTTTGAACGAGTACACTGTCACATGACTAAGTACAACTCAGCCATGTGGGTTTCCTCACGATGTTTTCCCTCACCGTTAGCAACCATGATAAATTAACCACACATATGACTTTAGAAAAGACAAATTGGTGTAGGCCCGTCCCAGGATTGGAACTCACGCCCTTCGGTTTTCGGGCGGGTGTTCTACCCACTGGACTATCATGTCTATTTATTCATGTTTATTTTTATTTACCATACATTTAAAGAAACGGAATAGCCGTAAAATACATATATTAGGGTACAATCAGATGTTTTTCCCTCCTTAAAACCCGCACTCCCGCATTCTGACACTAAACCGACATACCTACTCCTCCCTAACTTATTAAGTGACAAATAGAAATACAAGGAATATTTCCTTCCACAGATATCGACCCCCCCGCCCGTGGAGCGCGCGTCCCCCGCCACCCCGCAGCCCGCGCCGCCGCCGCCGGAGGAACTGCGTACTAGACAGATACAGCACCACAACTTACAGGTTAGCTTGATTTCATAATTTTGAACTTATCGGTTTGGATTAGATGTCAATTTCAATTTAGTCTTTAGAATTCTATTATTGCGGGCGATTTAGAAGGATTATACTGTATAACAGATAAAAGTATGAACAAATAACAACTAAACGTTGCAACTCATCGAGATATTTTATCTATTAAATCATATTAAAGCGGCTACACACGACCCTAAAATCAGTGGCGATATAGGGACAGTGCTGGGGAGGATCCAGATCGTATCATAAATTGCTTCATGTGTAGGCAAATCGTACCCGATTTTTTTCGTCTCTAAATCGCTTCAGATGAGCTCACGATTCAGGGACGATTATCGTCTAGGGAGCGTTGTCAGTACATGTGTAGCGAAATCGGGTTTGATTTCTACGCAGTCTGCGCTTGAGTGCCGCGAAGATACGACGTGCTACGACGTACGAAGGAAAAAGATCGAAGAACGTTGACCAAAGCTATCGATCTATTCAAGGATTTGCCATATTTGTGGGATTGTTAACATAAACATGTGGGGATTATTGCTAATAAATAAAGGAGAGAAAGTAGTCGTTTTTTTCCTTTATTTATTAGTT
>CAUYWD010000384.1:0-13798 GCA_963576735.1 Bedellia somnulentella | reverse complement strand
GAAGGTCTGGCCGTCGCGGGCTCTTGCTCTATATAGAACCCATCAGGACCAAACTTTTTATGATGTCGTCCACACAGATGACGAGGTTTTGAAACAATTACAGATCGGACCTTCCAGTGAGGAAAGATTACACTTCATAATTTTCCATGTTAGTTTTTTGGGAGCCCTGGCGAGTACTTGACAATTACTCGCTATTTCACTCCGATTTGGTATCGCGATACATTTATGCCCAGATTGCCCACATTATTATATGCAGGATCGCGAGAGATGGTTGCCACTCTCATACTAGCGTAACAATAGGATACACATCAAACTGATACCACTACTTGCATATATTGTTATGATTTTAACTCTTCTCTGTGTTTGTATATCTTAAATTTGAAATTTAAAACTTGATAATTTTATCTATTTTTATAATAGTGTACGCAGTATGAGAATTCCAAAGTAGTTATATTATAATGTGTATGTGAGTGCAGGAGGCGCTGGCGGGCGCGGGCGCGGCGGGCATGTCGGCGGAGGTGGTGGGGCGGCTGCAGGCGCGCGCCACCGCGCTCACGCAGGAGCGCAAGAGACGCGGCCGCAACGTGCCGGACGGACTGCGGACCGCGGACCAGATACGCGCCTTCCTCGCGCTGGCTAGCCATCCGGTATGCATACTAATCACTCATTTGCTTATTTCACTAAACAAATACTGTGTTTTTCTAAACAAATTAAATTGTACTTACGAAAAAAAACACTTCTCATCTTATTTTACTTTACACCATGTTCTTACTGCACTACTACTACTACATACATACATACATATACTCACGGCTATAATTCCCTAGAAGGGGTAGCCAGAGCTAAGAAATAAGGAATTCCTCAGCCACTTTTGGAAGTTGAATGGGAAAAAGAGGGCAAAATAAAGGTTGTTGGTGATGGGTCTCCAACAATATCGCCCAAAAATCCAATAAAAAGCCCCAATACCCTTAGTCGCCTCTTATTACACCCGTAGGGATAAAAAGTAAAAGAAGTAGCGTCATTCTAAACCGGCACTACACGGCAATTAAACAATCTCACTAACTATCTCAATTTAAACTATATTTTATACTAGCTGACCCGACAGACTTCATACTGTAAAATTTGCTTATGACAAAGCTTAAAGTGTTTTTTCCGGTACTCTTAGTTCAATCAGCTGTAAATATTTTATTGGTCAAATTTATGGGATGAATAACCTAGCATTCCACAAAAAATCATTCATAGACATTATGTACTTGAGGAGCCTTTTCGCCTTAAACACACAAACATCCAAACATCTACACATTTATCATATTAATAAAATGCACCATTCTGTCGGTCATTTATTTCGTACACCTTTTTTATGTTCTCTCAATTGTATGCCCATTTCTATATTAACTTATTGGCACAAAAATTGATAAAGTAAAAGATATAAATCAGTATGGGCTGACATATACATTGTTTCAAATATTTTTTTCATTTACATAACATACCTAACCTATGCTAACAGAAATAACTAAAGATAGAGGTAGTTAGAGCTTGCAATAAGTGTCCTCTCATCCCTTTTAGAGGGTATATGAAATATTGTTTGTTATAGGTTTCTAATTACATTGCACCTGAATTATTAAAATGCTCTATATACATACCTGACTATATTTCAATAAAAGGTTTGTCACTAATAAATATAATTATTTAAATCAGTGAAATTATTGATCATGAATAATGGTAGATCTTGTAATACAATAAAACTTTTATAATCACTACAAACTTTCTGAGTTTGAAGAAACAAAAATAATACTTTCTTTGCATTAGTAACAATAACAGTTCAATTTTCACCAATTTCTAATTTGACCATCAAAAAATCCTGCACACAAGAACAATCTTCAATTCACTATACCAATGTTCCCAGGGTCTCCACTCGGCCAGTGTCCCGGGAATCCTGTCTTTGGATATAAACCCATCGGACCACAGCCGCCTGCTCACGGGAGGAAACGACAGGAACGCTACTGTCTTCAACAAAGATACAGAACAAGTTGTTGCTATACTTAAAGGTATGGAAATTAGCTATAGATGTAGTATTCTTATGTCATAGGTATAAAATCAAAATCAAAATCAATTTTATTTGCGTAAATGTGGTACAATTAAGATGTTGCATTATTACAATTGGTCCATCACATTTAACTATGTATGCTAGCATGCAAATATTTACATTAAAAAAAAATTACAATAAATTTATTAGCTATATTTATTTAATTTAAATAGCCGCGAATTTCAAATCATATTATTATTCTGAAAAAAAATCATTGAGTTCATAAAAACATTTGACCATCAATGGTATAGGTACTACTATTTATGCACTTCTTCTTGTCTTTTGTCACAGTCTTAGTCTTATGAGAAAAAAGTATCAGGTTTTTTTTATATTTATAAACATTTTTTATCTGCATAAAATAATAATAGAAAGAAGTAATAGGCTTTAGTGATATTTATCCTTAAAGCTTGGTAATATTCGCCATCTGCTGCAATAAAGAGGGTAATACTATTAACGACTGGCTTTTCCATAATAATATTAGTCGTATGAAAACAGCTAAATGCCTCACTGGAAACTTCTCCAATAACACTTGTATTGTTTGCAGGTCACACTAAGAAGGTTACGCGGGTGATCTACCACCCTGACGAGGACACTGTGGTGACAGCATCTCCTGATCACACCATCCGAGTCTGGAACGTTCCTACGTTAGTATACTATTAAATTCATCTGCACACTTTGCCTTTAAATTAAAGCGAAAAAAAAGTCTGCCCCACAATCTTTTTTAACATACCTCATTTAAATTAACGTAAAATTTGATAAGTACCTTGCTAAAGTGTGTTTTAATTGGAATTGCTTAAATTAAAACTAAAATTACCCTCAAGCATGGGTATTTCTCACATATGAAAAAAATAATAAAATTTTTGTAAACATGTTTTTTTCAAAAAAGTATATTGTTTTTCTTATAGATTAGACCAAAAGAAGTTCCCTAAAAATAGTGGCTTAGCTTAATAAAAATGGGAAAAGGGGGAAAAAGGGAGAAAAAGCTACGGTCGCGACTTTTGTTGCTACGGTCGCGACTGATTTGTTAAGAGTTTCATACACGTATGAATATTTAAATACAAATTGTATTGTTTTATGTGTTTGGTTTGTTTAATGTACCGATGTTATATTATAAATAACCTACTTATTTATGCATTGAAACCTAATGATTTTTAGGCTGCATGAAGTTAATTAGGTACGGTCGCGACAATATCATCTACGGTCTTGAAAATAACAGATACGGTCGCCTAAATGGCATGTACGGTCGCGACAATAACAAACAATCCTGACACACAGGTTATTGTGTTACTATTAAATTCTGTGACAGTAATAAGCCTGTCGCATGGCCACTCTGGACAAAGTCTTTCCTCACTGATCTACATAACGCTTCTTTGAATTGAGCAATGGCTTGTGGTCTTTACCTGTGTAGTGAATTGTGAGTAACAGAGTAATTCTGAATTATTTTAATAAAACTACCAATTACATGTATTTTTTTATTATTGCAGTCTGTAAGGTAATATAATCATTCAAAGTATATCATATCATCCATAGTATTTTTTTCTTGTCTCCTCTTGCGACTTGTATTTGCTTCTTGCTCTACGTTTACGAGCATCTTCTCGTTTTATTCTTCGTTTCTAAAAAAAGATAAGGCATTGTTGTCAGTAATATAAGTATCATAAAAATAATGAACTAATAAATGCTTTAAAAAGTGTAAAAATAGTATATATAGGTTGTAAAAAAATAGTATGTGAATTGTGTAAATATAAAACTTGATGTGAAAACTCTATTTTTCTTTAAATTTATATTGATAAGTAACTCAACTGAAAAATAACTAAGTTTATCAATACCAAAAACAATAATTTACATATATTTTTTTGTTCATGAAAACCTCATGTGGGGATTATTACTATTCTTTATTTATTACAAAAAACAATATTAAATATCACCATGACCGTAGGCGTAAGGCCTAAAACATAAATGTCTCGACCGTGTTTGTTTTTGTCGCGACCGTAGCAAAAAATAATTGAAAAACCTGCGGTCGAGACACCTATGGTCGCGAAAATTTTCGACCATTCCCATCAAAACCTCAAAAAACATGAAGCAAAAGCAACAAAAAAAATTATGCAGTAAGTATACGGCTTTTGACAACATATTACAAAAATTTATAAGTAAAACATAAGAACTTACCTTTAAATCCGAAACTACGGTCCACACACGGTATGCTTGACGGATTAAAATATATTACATTTAAATTGAAAAAAGTCAGTCAATACAGGATCCCTGCTATCAACGAAAAGACAAATAGATTGGTGATGCCGGGCTAAATACTTAAAAAAAAGAATACCAGGCAACGACTAATAGTTTTGATTTACGGGATTTTTTAATCCAGTTCTACGGTCGAGACGCGAAGCCTTGCGGACAAAGTTGATGCTGAAATTTTAGTGATATACATAAGAAATAGCTTAAATATCTATATTAAATAAAGATAAACAACTAAAAAAGAAACTATTAGGAAAATAATTTAGCGAAAATATTTTTTTTTTTAATATATACCTTCATATACACGCAATATTTTGGAAAACGGACACGCCACGGTCATGACATTTTGCGTATATTTTTTTTTAAATAAAATAATCTACTATATTTACCATAATATTATTTACTGAGCAAAGAAATTTAAATAAGTACGAAACCCTATCAGCAGATACAATTTGAGATTGCTCAGAAAACAAATGCTATTCTTACGCGGACATAGAAAACATGTAAGAATAAGAAATACCCATATGTATGCTAAAATAGAAGTTAGCCAAATGATCTACTTTGCGCTCAGTACAACAATCTATTTTGGGCAACATTACAGCGATATGATCATCAAAAACATACGTTTTACTTTCACAAGTCGGATAATAAGTTGTATGGTTTCCAGTTCGGCGACGTCGGTGGTGCTCCGCGTGCATGAGGGCCCGGTGACGGGGCTGTCGCTGCACCCCACCGGGGACTACGTGCTGTCCACCTCCACCGACCAGCACTGGGCCTTCTCAGACATACGCACCGGCACGCTGCTCACTAAGGTATGTATTAAAAACGTAATGTATGTGGTAAACACATTTAATTGCTGTACAGATCAGCAAAAAATTATAATTCTGTATGCACATTTCGACGTCTCCAATGTGCCTATTTTGCGGACGGAATGGCACTACCCTGGCCATACCAACTTAGGTCGCCACTTACTTATTGCTGCTACTTCCACTCATTTAACCCTATCGTACCAACCTGGATAGCCAGATTTTTTCAGCCACTTTCGAAAGTAGAGTGGGAAAATTATTTTTAAACAAAAGATGAAGGGGGATTGATGAAAGATTAATAAATTGGTATAAAATTTTGCATTTATTATCAGAAATTGGTGTATGTGCATTGATTACGAATTGTAATGTGTTAAATGATTTCGTAATTATAATATTAACCACTAAATGCAACAATATAGTAACCCTTTTTTTAATGCAGGTGGGTGATTCATCTGGAGTAAGTCTAACTACAGCCCAGTTCCATCCGGACGGTCTGATCTTCGGAACCGGAACCGAGAACTCGCAAGTGAAGATCTGGGATCTCAAGGAGCAGAGCAACGTGGCCAACTTCCCCGGCCACGTGGGGCCCGTCACCTCCATCTCCTTCTCCGAGAACGGGTACTATCTGGCCACCGCTGCGGAGGACGCCTGCGTCAAACTGTGGGATTTGAGGAAACTGAAGAACTTCAAGACAATCCAACTAGAAGAGAACTACCAGATCAAGGAGCTGTGCTTCGACCAGAGTGGAACGTACCTGGCCATCGCTGGGACGGACGTGAGAGTGTATCTGTGCAGACAATGGCAGGAGCTGAAGGTGTTCAACGAACACACTGCATCGGCCACTGGAGTCAGATTCGGCAAGAATGCTGCCTACATCGCTTCCACAAGTATGGATCGTACACTCAAACTGTACGGCTTGGATTAAGTAGGGTTTAGCAATTAAGTGATTTATGTTAGTGGCTATAAGTTTACTTCCTTTTTAAGTTGTCAGGATCGTTCGAGAAATTGATTAAGTTTAGATTATTAATTTGTTGAATCACATTACATTTTATGTTCGATGATAATAACAATTAATGGACAGGTGCCTCTTATTAAAATAATCTAAGTTGTGATTGCTGTTTTAATATCTTGATAAGAGATAATCCCATGTTATGCCATAAAGATTGAGACCATTTTCACAATTATATGAATTTTCCTATAACATTAACGTTTAAAAATTTTATAGATTCTTAATACATGTTTGTGAAATCTTATGTTTCTGGATGTGATGATGCAAGCAATTTATGTCTGAAATGACTTTTTACACAAATAGGATCATGTCTCCACATATTTGCTAGCATATTAAGAATGTGCTCAAAAAGGCAGGTGTCCGAAGTACGAAGAATAAAAGAGCATGTATGAAAAGATTGATGGATGTGAATGAAGCTAGAGAGGTTTGCCAGGATCGAACAAAGTGGCGATCGATAGTCTCTGCCTACCCCAATGGGAACTAACGGCGTGAGAATATGTATGTATGTATGTATGTCTTCACATGAGTGTTCAGCCCATCCTGCAATTCCACTTGACTAGCTGCTTCACCCTAAGTCGCTCTTTATGAAAAATAATTTGACTAAGAAATACCGATCAGACTATAGAAATATATCATTATATGCAATTATAAAAAGGTACGTCCATGATTCGTCAAAAAACATGAATAGGTATCACAGTATGTTTATAACAAATAACTAAATACATTGTACAATTTGCGAATGAAGAAAGTGTATGAGTGTAACTTTGTAGATTGGTATGACTTGTTTTTATTTGATCCAATAAATTGTATATTAATTGATTTACTAGTTTTATTTAACATTATATCTTCCTATGTACCTTGGTATCAAAAACGAAAATAGGCTTCGTATCTCTTCTAACCCCTATTAACTTGTATTTCTATCATATTCGCAAAACTTGAACATTCTGATTTTGCTAAATGAGTATACATTCTACGAACCCAACGATACCTCCGTTTAAAGTTGTTGGTTTCATTGACTTATTAGCGCGAAAATTATTATTGTTCTATACTTGTGAAAGAGTGCGACTATGTTATCGTTTTCGGTTTGAATAGTAGACCTCCTGCACTAAGTATATTCTTATCAGCTATAATTAGCTATCTATTAAATTTGGATTTAACTTTGTCAGGTTAGATTCAAATATACTTTTCCGTTGTAAGCGATGTCACATCAAAATACTGAACCTATGAGTGTAGATAACATAGGGCAGGCAGTCTTGACCACTCGTCATTATACTGGCAAACCTCTCGCGCTCCTATTACATTCATGAAACCAAAAACACAAATCTCTCTTGTTTATAACTTTATTGATATTTGAATTTTTATTATTGCTTGGTGTTCAGCATTAACTCGGTACTTATGTGTGGATTGTTTTAGAAAACCAAAGAAAGTAAAAGGACAACAACGCCCTTAAGTGTTGGGACCGTCGCGTTGGTTAGATCATTTTAATAAAAACAACTTCTCTCATTGTTTTTTTGTCAAGAGTTGTGCGTTCTGAGATAAGATGATGTATGTTTCGATGAAAATTGTTTTAAAATCATTTTATAGAGGATTTCGTGGTAATGAGCACTGCATCCCATACAGAGAGGCATGAGCTACATAAATCGAGCCTAAACTGGTAATACAATCTTCTAAATGCCCCAAAACCCTAAGTCGCCTCTTGGTGACCCTGATGGAAGGAATGGGTTAGTATTTTAGGCGTAAGATTCATCAATGGTATGATTTTTCTGCCCAACGAAAAATATTTACGTTTTACATTTTGTTGAAACTTACAAGTCTTGAACTTAACTTTGAATGGATCTGAAAACCATTCTCCCATACCAACCACGGTTGGTTTCAAGTGACACGCATTTTTCTTCATTGTTGTGTTAACATTTTTTTAATATCAATTTCTAAGCCGAGCGTTCAGAAGCTGATATACTTTTGGGTTTCCTCACTATGTTTTCCTCGCAAGATAAATAACCTACTGTATGATTTTTGAAGCACAAACTAGTGAAGACCTGACTTAGGATTTTCGACCGTTCGTGTGTTGCACTCTTCCGTCGGTTTCTTACATCTTTCACCAAGTCGTCGGTCCACCTCGTGGGAGGTCTACTCATAATGCATAGTACACCAACGACCGTTGGTTTTAAGTATGACGTTGTATTAATTATAATTAGAATGTTTTGTTCATGAAAACTTCATGTGGGTATTATTACTAATAAATAAGGGAAAGAAAATACTCGACACCAGCGGTGATCGAACCCACGACATTTCGATTTTGAAAAAAATCAGAGGTAGGGGACGCTAACACTACTTAAAAAGTGTAAAAGAAACAAAGCCAAGAAGAATTTCACACTAGTAGTGAGACACCGCGTATCGTGCAGGCGATGAGGGCTTCAATCCCGACTGATTCAGGCCTACACTAATTTGACTTTTCTAAAGACATATGTGTGGTTCATTTATCACGGTTGTAAACGGTGAGGGCAAACGTCGAGGAAACCCATATGGGTGAGTTGTACTTGTGACAGTATATTCATACAAAAAACAGTGATAGGCCTGCTCCCAATCACGTGAGTACACTGTCAATGGAACAAAACATGGGTACTCTGAACACCAGGTGACAATGTCACGCGATGTTCAGAAGTATTAGTGCCTCTGCCAACCCCTTCGGGGATATTCGACATGGAATGTTTGAGTTTGTGTTTACCCATCGTCTGCAGAAAAGCTTGTGAAATATAATAACATAACATAAACGTTCACGCCGAATATCCCCGAAGGGGTTGGCAGAGGTACTAATACTTCTGAACATCACGTGACTTTGTCACCTGGTGTTCAGAGTACCCACGTTTTGCATGGACAGTGTACTCACGTGATAGGGGGCAGGCCTATCGCCGTTTTGTACGAATACACTATCACATGACTAAGTACAACTCAGCCATGTGGGTTTCCTCACGATGTTTTCCCTCACCGTTAACAACCATGATAAATTAACCACACATATGTCTTTAGAAAAGACGAATTGGTGTAGGCCCGACCCAGGATTTGAACACTAGTCGTTTGCACGATAACCGAGTGTTCTACCCACTGGGCTATCACGGTTGTTTAATATATATGAAAATATTCCGAAGATCTTAGATAATATTCTTATATGTCAGATCACGAGCTTTTTAACCCATTATTATTATATAATTATAAATTAAATTATAAAATAACCCATTATATATTTTTTTCAATTCGCCAACAAAGATCTATAAGGATGAGAATATATGCGGAAGAAGAATGGGATTGAAGATAGCCGTGTAGTGCCGGCTTTAACACTATTCGTTTCTACCCCCGGGCTTTTTAAGTTGTTTTTGGGCAATGTCAACTCGTCCCCTATCAACTTCCAAATGTGGCTGAAGAGTTTCTGGCTCTAAAGCTCTGGCTACCCCTTTTTTGGATTTATGGCCGTTAGTATATGTATGTAAGAATAAGATGGATGGCTGAGATTAGACCTTTTATAACTTCTTGTAAAAACATTATAGTGTATATCCAATACTATAGCAGTACTAGCGTGAAATCGCCTCGTACATCATGGAAAATGCTATATTAAATCTCATTGCGCAAATTGCAAGAATCTTTCTGCCAAAACCGTCCTACAACTAAACATATATATTTTTGGAACATCCGTATCGACGGTTGCAAAACATACATACATATACTCACGGCTATAAATCCCTAGAAGGGGTAGCCAGAGCTAAGGAAAAGAAACTCCTCAGCCTCTTTTGGAAGTTGAGTGGGGAAAAGATGGTAAAATAAAGGTTGTTGGTGATGGGTCTCAAACCGCATCGCCCAAGAATCCTTTAAAAGCCCCAATACCGTAAGTCGCCTCTTACGTACACTCACCGGAAGAAATGGGGTAGTGCTGTTATAAGCCGACACAACACAGCAGACGGTGGCAAAACATCCCAATTAGGGAATGCAATACCGTGATACCGGGATCCCGCAACATTTTTGCGGGACCAGTCCCGCGCCTAAGGCTGCGTCCCCAGTAGGCAAACTGTTAGCCGCCGACAGAGTGAGCCGCAAATTTGCAGCGAACTGAAATTTGAGTTAGCTGCAGACTCAAATCAATTTTCGTGCGTCGCAAGCAAACTGTAAGAGTTTAGCCGACCGACTGAATTATCACTTTACTTTTGTTGTAATCAGTTTGCAGCAAACGGAGTCACTACGCCCGGCGAACAACCAATCGCCGCCGCCGACTGGAACCGGTTTTGGTGGGAGTCGGCCGCTCACTAAGGTAGTCGGCGCGCGTAACGCTGCAAACTGCGTACAGTGAGTGCAAAACTAGCAAACTGTGAACACTCCATTTGAAATATATGGAAGGGCGTACTAAACCGATACGCCGCTAACTTAGTCGGCGGCTAACAGTTTGCCTACTGGGGACGAAGCCTTAATCGTGGGGGATCCCGCGGGATGTGTTGACATGATGTGTCGGACAAAACCATTGACACGCTGTGTTTTATGCGCAGCTACTTCCAAAATAATGAATAATTGTTTTATGTTTGTTTGTAATAGTTATTTTATTTCTAATTAGTGACTGATTGATTTGATAACTTAATAAATAGTTTCACAAAACTATTGAGAGGCTATGTTTTATGCGCATTTGCGCAGCTACTTCCAAAATAATGGATATTTGCTTTTTGTTCGTTTGTAATAGTTTTTGATTTTTGTTTGTAATTGTTATTTCTGAATAGTGATTTGATTACTTAATAAATAGTTTTAATAACAGTTTTTACTTTCATTTTAAGTTCTATAGTCTCGTTTATGATACAGGATTCCTCTCTTTTTTCAATTACTTTAAAAAAACACGCGGGATCCCGCAAATACCTGGATCCCACGGGATTGAACCTCTCAATACCGCGGGATCCAGCAATTGAAATTTTAGTGCGGGATTGCATTCCCTAATCCCAATACAAGGAGCATATTCATGTGTATAATCTGAAAAGGAGGGGATGTTCAATAAAACAGGTATAGATAGTGTATATATATATATATAATATGTGTGATCACGTGAGCAGCGTGCAGTCGAGGTCGTCGTCCCGCTCGGGCAGCGTGCGCCGCGCCACGCGCCCCGCCGCCTCCGCCAGCGACTCGCGCCCGCCCGCCTCCAGCAGCGACAGGCACTCCTGCGGGGGGGGTACTATTATGTGCTTATACATTACACCTTACATAGGAAAGAAAGAAGCTATTCATTAATTACTGAGAATTGTAATAACTAGAATGAAACGTAACGTTTTCGCAGTAATGAAACACTAAGATTAATAGTATAATTGAGGCTGGGTTTTTTTTATTATTAAGAGTCACGAGACTGTCTCCTTTTCCACTGTCTACCATGTATAGTATTTCACTAGTATCTGATAATGAAATTTCTTTCTCTTTCTTTCTCTTTATATAGCACTACAGAATCCAGGTAAGTAACGAGAGTCAATCAACTTGAATATCGGAACGTTTACGTATATAACAGTTTCAATGTCAGATATAGTAGAGCTGCGAGCGCACCTGGTAGAAGGTCTGGTCGGGCAGGCGCAGCACGGCGGCCAGCGCGATCTCGGAGTCGGCGCGCACGTACGAGTTCTTCTCCTTGGTGCCGTTGACCAGCGCCGGCAGCAGCAGCCGCAGCGGCTCCCCGCGCAGCGCGCCGCCGCGCCCCAGCAGCGTGGCCGCGCGCCCCACCAGCTGCTTCACCTCGTTGCTCGTGTGGTTCATGCTCTGGGGAGGGGGGTTACAATTAGTACCGAAAAAACGGCTACATTTTGATTACAGGCTGTAGACGCTATGCTATTCTATAGCATAGCATATAGTTATTTAAACCGCTATGTTATAACGATATTAAAGACAGGCAAACAAAATAGCAGTCAACCGTGGCCGTTGCCAAATTGCTAAACTGAATTCGGTATTCTAAGTTTTTTTTTGGTATTTATATTCAACACGAAAACAAAAGACTTAATTGAATATTTTTCATTTAAAACGGCTAATTGTAAAGTTTTTTTTTAAGATTTTTATAATAAACTGCAATAACTAATTTCTTTGAAAAAACATCGAAGGTCAAACACTGTTACAGTTTTTTGATAAAATACGGGTCATCATTTGATTTGATTTAATTTCAAGAAAATGTTGTTTATAAACGTAATATTTCGAAATTGTTTTATATTCGGCATCACTTTTAAACCGTATTCCAAATTTCCGGTCAGACAGCGGAGCGCAGCTAACTTATCCATAAAAGCGAAACCTGCAGCTATGTAGCGTCTCGCTCTCTCTCACGCGAAGAAGCGCGCGCGTACGTGCCGTTGCACCGTTGAGAGAGCGAGACGCTACAATACAATGCACGAAAGCACGAATCGCGCGCCACGTCTCGGCAGCACAACATAGTGTTCCGTTGGCATGGCATGGCAGTAGCGTCGTGGCAACGGTTGAAAGGATACGCTGTCTAGTTTCGCGAGCTACGATCGCGAGAGTGCGTTCCGCGCGTCGCGTTGTAACTATAGCGGCATTTGCGTGTTTATTAAGCGTAAGCTATTCGTTGCGAGCAAATCAAGCGCTTTGTTTTTCAGCTTTAAGTTATATTAACCTCCACTAGTAATAATAAAATACTTAAAATATGTTTCAACTGTTTCATCGCAAGATTAAACAGTACTAACGATTTTATAAAAAAAATACTCATTTTCCAAAGTTAGTTTTGATCTTGGTTTGTTGGTATGAGAATCAAAGTACAAACAATGTCAAGACATATAAAATAATACATACATACACTCACGGCTATAAAACCCAAGAAGGGGTAGCCAAAGCTAAGGAGCTAGAAATTCCTCAGCCACTTTTGGAAAGTTGAGCGGGGAAAGATGACAAAATAAAGGTTGTTGGTGATGGGTCTCCAACCGCATCGCAATAAAATAATGACAGATCAGATATTTCACAACAATTATTAATATTAATGTCATAAATTAAGGGTTGGTACCTATTTATTCCTACCTAAAAATATAGATTAACATAATAAAAAATACATGAACAAAATAAGAAAAACATCCAATTCTAACTTTTTCGCTATATTAGATTTCGAATTGCTTTATACATTTGGTACCTGTACCAAGGAATGGCAGAAGTGAAATCGAATATAGCAGAAAAGATAATTTAATTTGTCGTGCGATTTTTATGCTATAGTGCAGTTCTCCATTTGAATATTTCAAATAAAAAGGCGCATTATTAATAAGGTATGATTCATAGTGCAAAAGTACTCACTCTAACAAACTGCGACAGCAACGCTTGCGGCACAGGTCGGTCAGTTTCTAACAAATGCCTAATGAGGTACCCGATCCCACGGATGCCATTGCACACCACGGGCACCTTGTCACTCGCTAAATACCCCAGCAGCGCCTTATCGATCTTCTCCGTGAACGGGTCCACGTAGATGTGTTCAGGGGTCTCTTTGAGCGCCACGAATAGCGCGCAGGAGCGGCCGTGCAGGAGCAGCCAGTCGGACTCGGGCTTGTCCGGTTTGACGTCGGCCAGCACGTGGTGGGTTACTGCGGCGGAGCGGTGCGGCGCCGGCAGCACGTGCAGCAGCGCGCCCAGACACCCGCCCGCCGCGGACCGCGTCGTCTGGTA
>CAUYWD010000383.1:0-11864 GCA_963576735.1 Bedellia somnulentella | reverse complement strand
GTACACATTGTCGCCCGCGCTGCTGTCCGCCATCGGTTAGCGAACGTGCACTCTATTTGTATAGCTGTAAGAGTGGTTTGTCATCATAGTGTAGCCCGCCGCGCCCGCGCTGCTGTCTGCCATGCATAGAGCTAGTGCATTTTATTTATATAGTCGTAAGAGCGATTTTACTGTGTCCACATTGTCGATCCTAGTGCAGCGCGCCGTGTCCGCGGAGCACTCTATTTGTATAGCTGTAAGAGCGGTTTTACTGTGTATACATTGTCGAAGTTTGTAATCATAGTGCAGTCCGCCATCGGTGAGCAAGTTCACTCTTTTTGTATAGATGTAAGAGCGGTTTTACTGTGTACACATTGTCGATCCTAGTGCGGCCCGCCACACCGGCCCTGCTCACTGCGCTGCTGTCCGCTATTGGTAAGCTAGTCGACTCTATTTGTATAGCCCTAAGAGCGTTTTTACTTTGCATTAATTGTCAATCTTAGTGCAGCCCGCCGCCGTGTTCTCGGTGCTAAGTGCGCTGCTCTCCGCCATTGATGAGCTGTCATGCACTCTATTTGTATGGCCGTAAGAGCCCTTTCACTGTGTACCGCGCCGCTATATCGTAGTATATAACAGTGTATGTGGACGCAGGCGGGCTGGCGCCGCGCAGTCCAGACGGAGTGGCTGTCGGAGCTGCTGCTGGCCATGAACCGCGCCGCTATATCGTAGTATATAACAGTGTATGTGGACGCAGGCGGGCTGGCGCCGCGCAGCCAGACGGAGGTGGCTGTCGGAGCTGCTGCTGGCCATGAACCGCGCCGCTATAATCGTAGTATATAACAGTGTATGTGGACGCAGGCGGGCTGGCGCCGCGCAGCCAGACGGAGTGGCTGTCGGAGCTGCTGCTGGCCATGAACCGCGCGGCGTGGCGGGGACGCGGCGCTGCCGCAGTGGCTGTCCGCCGCGCTGGCCGCGCCCGCCTTCCCGTCGCCGCACGCCACGCCCGCGCTCAAGGACAAGTTCGTCGCCGCTGTTACCAGGTAACTATTACTGACTATACTACTCTGTATAAAAAGTATCGGGAATATGTCAATAAAAAGACTTGCGTAAAAGAGGTCGTTCAATTTTTCTACTGCATGTTGGTAGCACTGTACCAGCGAACTATTAAACTATAGAAATGTAACTTCGGTACTAAACATCGCTAGAAAACGGCTCAGCGATCACGCACACATACTAGACACATCACGATACAAGATCACGCACACATACAGCTATCTGCCGCCTGTCTAGCCCGCTGATTGGTTGGCCATTTTTATTACTGCCCCACTATGTCATTTGACTTTCGTTTGGTACCATAGAGTAACAATATTTGGTACGATTACTGGATGGTTTCATGCATGATGCAACATGTTTAAATTGTGGCCCGTATTAAAGTGTGAATTACTTTGTATGAAATAAAACTAAAGAATTACTGTTAATTTTTATTTATAAAAGGAATATAATATTTAATAAAAATATATATTTACATCTAGGTCTATTTCCTGTAGTGGATATGAACAAAACTAAACAATGATTACATAGTATAAAACAAAGTTGTGTGTCTTTTTGTGAGCTTACTGCTCCTTAAATACGTAACGTTTTTTTTTTTTTTTACAATTGTTAGTCAAGACATTTAACCACAATCCCGTGCAGATGCGGTCTAAGATGGAGCATGTCCGTCTAGAAGTAGTCTATTCACTCTGGCATTAAAGACGTCCAGATTAATAGTAGTCGGGAAACACGTCTGCTGGCAAGGAATTCCACTCTACCGCCCGCCGCCGTGCGCATTATCAATGTGGAACCATAACGGTAAGTGCGCATAGTCAGAACGTCGACGCTGTAAGGATGGAGTGATCGGCCTCGCCTGGTTTCCCGGTGGCGGAAGGGGGCTGGTGGAATTGAATTATGTAATTCACCCGCACACTCTCCGAAATGTAACCTGTAGAAGACTGACAGACGGCGACTCTTCGGCTCTGCAGCTTAGCTTTTGAATTTGAATTAAATATCTCGTCAGCTCCACTAAACCGTCAGGAATCTTATAATATGTAAAAGTTTATGCCTTTATGTTCCCCGAAATATTGTCAGTTTATTTAGTTTTTATCTTGAAGATTGGATCAAAGACTCTTTTTTAGCAATGTAGTGTATGCGTACTCTTAAAAATTGATCAATGGCAGTTTTAATGAAACAAGTGCTGTGGCTGGTCATGTTTTCTGGATGTTTCTGGATGGAATTTAATATATCGGAGTAATTTAAAACGTGAGCAAAACACTTGCTTGCTAAAACAGATAGGTAAAATAAGTTGGTTCGAAAAATGTTGCATAAACCATCCACGTTTGGCAGAGATGCCAATCCGCCATCATCACTGTCAATCAGCTGTCAATCACTGTTTGTTTACATGCGCTACAACAAGATATTTTGTAAATACGAAAATAAAATACTTACGCGTGAAAATGGACATCATGTGATTTATTGTGGATACGATTGCTGCTCCGACACCATTTCACTTGACAAATAGTCATTTCGGCTCCAAAAATCACCGATAAATTATGTTTTAGTCTTGACGTTTCGACGTCAAGCTTATGCAAAGTGACGCTGAGTACTAAATGCCGAAAATATACTTCGAGTAAGCCCCGCCCACAAGAGCACTTCGGGAAAAGGTACACAAAATTTAGCGAGTTACATTTCTATAGTTTAATAGTTCGCTGCACTGTACTGATTTAGCGCGCAAAATTTGAGCGGGATCTGTCATTTAATTTGTTTAAAACTAAATTTTTTGTTGGTCATAGTTTTGAGTCCTCGGCGATTTTTACAATGGAAAATATTGTTGAACAAAGAGTGTGCCTTAAATTTTGTGTTTTGAATGATATTTCATGTGGTGAATCAATGGCTGAGTTGTACTTAGTCATGTGACAGTGTATTCGTACAAAACGGCGATAGGCCTGCCCCCTATCACGTGAGTACACTGTCCATGCAAAACGTGGGTACTCTGAACACCAGGTGACAAAGTCACGCGATGTTCAGAAGTATTAGTACCTCTGCCAACCCCTTCGGGGATATTCGGCGTGAACGTTTATGTTATGTTATGAATCACTAAAAATGTTGCGAAATACCTACGGCGAATCGTGTATATCGAAAACAAGGGCTTATGAATGGTATAAGGCTTTTAAAGAAGGCCGAGAAGTAGTAGTAGACTTGCCTCGTTCTGGTAGACCTTCAACCGCTACGACCAAAGAAAACATCGACAGAATCAAGAAGCTAGTGCTCGAAAATCGACGTATGAGTCTGAGAGAGTTGGTTTGTGAGGTGAACATATCTTTTAAGTCCGTCCACAACATTCTCATTGACATTTTAGGCATCAAACGCGTCGCCGCTCGACTAGTTCTAAAAGAGCTCAATTTTGTTCAAAAAGCGCAGCGAAAGTATGTCGCTGAAGACATGGTTTCCCGAGCTTTTACGGATCCGACCTTTATGAAACGTATAATAACTGGCGACGAGAAATGGGTTTATGAGTACGACATGCAAACAAGCCAACAGTCTTCAGAATGGCGTCTCGAAAACGAGCCGAAACCCAAAAAACCGCGGCAAAGTCGCTCCAAAATCAAGGTGATGCTGACAGTTTTTTTTACTACCGTGGTGTGGTTCACTCCGAATTCCTTCCAGAGGGAGAAACAGTGAATAAAGAATATTATTTAGGCGTCATGAAGCGTTTGCGTGAGAGTATCCGCCGAAAACGTCCAGATTTGTGGCAACACAACTCATGGATGCTGCACCATGATAATGCACCATCACACACAGCCATTATAGTGAAAGAGTTTTTAGCGATAAATTCAACAAAATTTCTCGACCAAGCACCGTATTCACCTGATATGGCTCCGTCTGACTTTTTTTTATTTCCCAAGTTAAAATTACCACTTCGAGGAAAACGTTTTGAGTCGATAGAAGCCATATAAGAAAATTCGCTCAATGAGCTAAAGGCCATACCGTAAATAGCCTATGGAAAATGTATGGAAGACTGGGTGAAGCGGTGGAGATGTTGTATTGCAAGCAATGGGGCCTACTTTGAAGGCGATAAAATAAATTTAGATGAATAATTTTTATTTTTTGTTTTATTGACAAATTCCCGATACTTAGTACACAGAATGTATGTCTGTTTTTTTATGATTGACTCACAATAAAAATTATTTCACTCATTCCTAATTTTAAAAAAATACATTATTACCTACATACATAAATGTACTCACGGCTATAAATCCCTAGAAGGGGTAGCCAGCCAGAGCTAAGAAATTAAAAATTCCTCAGCCACCTTTGGGAAGTTGAGTGGGGAAAAGATATTAAAAAAAAGGTTGTTGGTTATGGGTTTCCAACCGCATCGCCCAAAAATCCGTTAAAAGTGTAGTACTATTTTAAGCTGAAAAAAGAATCATAGAAATGGGTATAGAAACACCAAACTTATGCATGAAAACCATCTATCGCACCGTCGCACATGATTACTAAATCATGCTCTTAAGATTATTTTTGTGTAACGGTTGCGCGGGCAAAAGATAGCCGCGAGTATATGTATGATGTATGCAAAGTTTGAAACTGTGATTGTTTGTTTGCAAGGGCTTATTTTCGGATATATTGAACCGTTCATAAAAGCGCTTCCACAATCACAAAGCTACACTGTTCAGGATTAGGAGTGCTATAAATTGTAATCAAATCTAAATTTCACAAAGGGTGTGCAGTGATTGAAGAAACCTCAGACATTTACCCTTTCCACGCCAAGAGTTTTAGTCAAAAACGTTCATCACACGCCACGGCAATAAACGCGGTTGATTTACTAGTGTTGGTCGATATTGTCGATAACTATCGATCAGTTATCGATAATATCGATATTATCGATAACTGGAGACGGGGCGGTGCTCCTGCCAACCAATTAAATTCGTCATCTTCCCCCTAAAACAATAGTTGTAAATTACTCACAAAATTCTTATATTTTTAGTAACACGAAATAAAAAATAAAAATAAATTTGATAGGTAGTAAGTTTTTTTTTCTAAAGTTAATACATCTTTTGCAATGACTACAATGATATACGTTTATTACTGTTTAAGACTTACAACTAACATACAATATATATAGGGAATATGTGTGCGTACCACACTACACCTCCCCCCTTTTGAAAACAAAAATATAGAAGTTATTATTTTATATTTTTAGTACAAATGTTTCTATATATTAAACTTAAAACTACAATAAAAATCTAATATATGATTAAAATCTAATAATATGATCAAAATAACGTAATCTTATGTATAATTAAAATCAAATAGTCAAATCCGGGAAATATTTAAACAAATCGTTGGCCAAACAATTTGCCGCGTAATCACAATCAAGTATTTTTTTAAAGACATTTCATAGTACTGTTAATATATTTTTTCTTAATTTTCACTTGCGCAAAATTGATTAACATTTTTATCACTTCATTTATATTTTATAATATTCTGTCTTACATTTGCATCATATAATATAAAAATAGCTGTGGACAACCTTGCTTCCTTCTCAAGTCATTTTTTTTATAAATCTTTGTCAAGGTACACTAATAACTTCATTGGGTCGGCCACCCTATTTCAATATTAAATATTCATTCATTTAACTACATGTCAAGGTACAAATAATAATCAACATCACATGCGCATTTATTTATATACTTATAATACAGTCTCTCTCTTTTAACACTCTTTTGGTGTCCAATTTTCTTCACGAAGGGTATTCAACCGCGTCATGATCAGATAAAAAGGATTCAGAGATCTGCTTTGTACCTTGTATGACTTAATATACTTCTTTCGAAAACCTTTCATTATTCTACATTCGATATTTAGTTTTCAATTGGTAAATAATCGAAATAACATTTGAGCGATCAAGTCAAATGAACATCAAAAACTTAGCAATTGAAACTACCATACTACAAACTACATTTCATAAACTTTCAAATCCATCATACTAACTTGGGCTACATTCCATTACCTTTTTTAATCATAAAAATCGCATCACGTTACCATCTCGATCATACCACACACAGCAATCACTTCATAGAATTCTTCATGCCATATATGTATGCAACGCTATCTCTTCCATCGCCGTACCAAAACATACGCAAATATCAGCCTAGCAACAAACATCATTTTAACTCAATACTCTTATTTTCGTCATTCTATGAACCTTTTGCTTAAATTCATTTATAAACTATTTAATTCATTCGTCTTTACTCTCATATTTCTTTTCATTTTTTACCATCCGAAAACCTAGCATCATTTTTTTTAAATAACATTTCCGTTATTCTTACATACTATATTAAGTTATCAATTGGTAAAACTTTATACCTAGGTATTAATTTCAATAATCCTATAAAAAAAAAATACAAACACTATATTGTATCAGAGCAGAGTAACTACACTAGATTGAGATTGAAAACACTATATTGTATTATAATTTTTAATAACTTACCTGTTGATTATGTATGAACACTTCATCACTTTCAAATTCAACATCATCAGTTCCTTCTAAAATCCTTATCAACTTCTCTGCAGTGGTCATATTTCAATAAATATTAATTTACAATAATAATAACTCAACTTAGCAACGCAAAGATGATAACCCAGTAAATAACATGATTTTGCAGGGTACTTCCATAATTTATCGATATCTCCTACCCTCATTGTACAGCACAAAAAAATAGTTCTAGAAATATCTATCGCCTCTGACGTCACTTCCGTGTCTGATATATCAGACGTTGGCGTACGAGACTGATGCATGATCGTGTCGCTATAGTGTTGTGACATACCATGAAATTTACTGGATTCGATACAAAACATAATTTGAAAATATATTAATTTCTCTGTGGTAAAACTTGGTAATATAACGTCACACTAAAATTTTCTATGCCCAAAACAAAAACCTGTATAATTTTGACATTTTTAGACGTTTCTTTTTAGAGTACCAGATTTCTGGCTTTGGCAGTAACATTGTAATGTAACATCACTAATGTCTGATATATCAGACATTGGCGCTGAGGGTTCAAATAAAAAAAGAGTCGGATTTAACTAATAAACACGGTTTTGTTTTTAATAATTTATTATTAAAATAACATTATAATACATTGTGAAATTGTTATTTTTGATTAACTAAAGTATAAACTGTCTGAAAATTATATGCATATGTCGTCAGGTACTATAACGATAAGAAAAAATAGAGTTAAATTGGTAAGATTTATTTGTCTGATATATCAGACTTTGGCGGCGAGGGCACGAAACTTAAATGTCTAATATATCAGACTTTGGCGCTGAAAAGGTTAAAACTTACGCTACCCGTGCGAAGCTGGGCCCATCCACTAGTTTTTAATAATATAATAACTTTCATATCACTATCACCCAAATTTAATTCACTAATAAAATCAAACTTTCCAGGGAAAAGCACAGCAAGCGAAGACTGTTCGAGCACGTGCAAGAGTTCTCTCTAGCGTGTCGCGGTCTCATCGACACCGAGTACGCGAGGCAATCCATTTCTTCCAAACAGTTGGTCACTTAATGTAACTTTACGATAGGTCAATGATCTGACAGAATTATAAAAAAAAAAACACGTACACATTTTGTACGATTTTGGAAAATATATGACCCGATTTAACTGTGAGACCCAAAAAGCGTGAAAACATTTAACGTATAGTTTGATGATTTAAAGTTGTTAGAGTTGGGTCTTGAGTAATGTTAACTTGAATAGATTTTGCTTATTGGGTGCTACAAATCTGTGCCGATAAGACGGCATATTCGGAAATATTGATACAAATGTAGAATGTCTTGTCATTATTTTTGTAAAAAATTCAGAATAGCTGAATATTTGGGATTGACATTTTGTACTGTATGTATAATAGTTCAGGTGATAATAGTAGCTAGTATTTTTAATAATTTATTGATTTCCTATAAGTAAATTTACTCCTTACTTTACCAATAGCAACAACTAAAAAACTAAATCTAGTTTGTATTGACAAATCATGTTAATTTAACAAATTTTCGATCTGAAATACCAACAAAAATACAGATAAAAAGAAATGTATTTTTTTACTCTCAGTTTTGATCTTGCATAAACTCATGTTAAGTGTATGAATTGTGTAAATATTGTTAATAAGGAACCGTTTTCATGAAATAAACAGTATAAAAAGATAATATGTTTTTATTATGATTCAAATACATACGTCGATGAACACATCACATAACACAAACAGTTACTAACAAATTGTACCAAGAAACAACAACTTATTACCAGCCAGCCAGTACTAATTAAATACAAGTTATGAACAGTGCACTTAAGAAACATAATTCAATAAAAGAAGCATATTTTTAGATTTTATCTATGTAGCATAATACTAATATTCAAGTCTTGTTTAACACAATAACACAGAATGTATAATAGTTCGTGTAATTTTGCGCTGACGCTGACGCATCTGACATAGAATAATGTCCAAAGGTTCAGAAGACAGAAAACGAAGATATCAGTTTGATAACAAATAAACATATTTTTTTTAGTTTAGGGAGAATATTTATTAATCAGATCTAGTTTAGTAGTACAATCAAATTATTTACATTGCAGTGAAATTAAGATCACTTACTATAAGTAAATAAATAACATTTAATAGTCCTTCATGAAACTTGGTCATTTAGCCTATGGAGAAATTTAATACAAATCCTGCAGCTACTGTATTTTTAGGTTCGAAAGTGAATTTGCGGACTAACATTACTTATTTATAGCATACATACAATATATGTATGCTAGAAGATCAATTGAAGATCGTTTATAATTACAAAGTAAGTATGAAGTTGTAGATGTTTAATTTCAATATACAATTCGAAAATTTATCGCTTTTACGACTACTACTGTCATATGAACTTCAATCTACTTTCTTACATTCGATATCTGCCTTACTATATATACAAATCACAGTAAAATTTTAGAACGGTATCAACCATACAATAAGCCATTATCTTTAAGCCCGCGGTTTTTCTCCCTCTTTCCAAACCTTTGACAATGAAAATCAGAGAATTTATGGTCATTCATTTCCCTTAAACCTAGGCTGAAATCTAGAAAATAGAGTCTGTAATCTATGAATATAATCTATTTGTTAAACTGCTGCATTTGATTAAGGTGAATTGTCATTAAGTTTCATAACATTCCAACAGGCCAAGAAATTTCTATTTTACAATTTATCAAATTAGTTACGTCTATCACAGAAGTTAAGAATAAAATATTAGTATAGTTCTTAGTTTTAATTTAACTTTCAAATTTAACATATATTTGCACTCGTCAAATTCAATCTCTATATGTACAGATATCTTAACAGTCCTTTTACACTAGTTTTCAACTATATTATATTATTATACATAAGTTATTTTCAAATCAGCAATTTGCCTTAAAACACGATATTATTAGTCTTGCTAAGTTTATTGACCTGTTATTCTGTTTTAAATATTTAAAAGAAATTTAACTAAGAGAAGATGGATGAAAGTAATATAGTAAAAGAGATTTATAGATACAATGTGGAAGGTAATTAGTAGAGGACGACCACGGAGGAGTTATAAGAACCAAATAGAGTGTGCTCAAAAAGGCAGGCATCCGAAATATGAAGAATAAAATTGCATGTATTAAACGATTGATTGATGTTAACAATGCTATGGAGGTTTGCCAAGATCGTACTAAGTGGCGATCGATAGTCTCTGCCTACCTCAATGTGAAATAATGGTGTGAGTAATGATTTTCCAGGATTGTAGAAAGGGTCGAGGATCGGTCTGTGATACACATTTTGTTTTAATATGGTTGCTTTTGATTATGGCTTACAATCTTCGATCATAATATACAAAGATACACCAATAAAGCACGAAAAATGACCCGGCCAAACAGTGCTCTTTTATATGGTAAGCACTGTTTCACTGACAGTCGCGTGCTAGATCTTGCAATAAATAATAGGTCCTAAGAAAATGCGGTAAGGTCGATAATTGTACAAAAAGAAATGTTTAATTGTCAATCAGTAATTCAACAATTGAGAAGTACATAATATCACATTTGTTGTTTTCTATAAAATGTGAATCATCTCTTTACTTATATATGCTCGTATTAAACTCATTCACTAGAGGGTCTTGGATAAACGTAAAGCAATTTTTTTCCTTACAACTTGTTATTTGTTTATAAAACAAACGCACAATCTCCTACTATAATATAACCACTATTATATAAAGTTCATTATCGCTATTTGAAACGAAATGCTATTCAAATTAGCAATCACAGGGCGTCGGCTCTCTAACTATATCTTCATTTTTCGATACTGTCACTGTCATATTAAAAGTACTGGACGAACAATAATTAGCTTTGAGTCGCAGGAAATTAAGCGCTTGATCGAGGGACAGTCTGAAGCAGTCTTGCCTCGTCAGTATTAAGGAGGTACAGTCTAAATCACAATGCGCAGTTCTGCTGTACACTAATTTTCTGTTGCTGTACTTTCCTTCGACTGTTACTTCGTAGGTGTAGTTCTCTGACATGTTCTTTGGTCCGACATACGCTACGTAGACGGTGATGCCACACGAGCGGATATCCTGGTCTATCCGTAGCAGGAATATTTCGTTCATGGCGTAGACCACCCAGGTCTCGTGTTGCTCGAAACTGACGCGCATTAGGAAGCTTTGAGTTGGGCCGTACTTTACCATGTATGGATGTTTCGTCTGCAATGGAAAAAGTATTGGATTGATGTTTATTAAATTATTGAATAAATTATTAAACTATTAAAATGCATTTTATTAAGAGTAAATAAGACATGGCCAAATGATCAACTTCCGATTTACTTCCGAGTTACTTGAAATTGTTCACAATTTCTTTAGTTTTTTAAAACTGTTAAAAGATGATTAAACAATTAATCAATGTAAATGAATCACGAAATGTTTGCCAAGAAGGTTTGTAGAAAGAGGTGATAGGTGATCTATAGCTTGCACGATAATTTATTCTACGGTTTTATCGTGGTTTCTTCTTCACTCAGCATTAACATATCAGGCCTTATCAAAAAACAGAGATGTGTATCTATACTAATATTATAAAGCTGAAGAGTTTGTTTGTTTGAACGCTAGGATCTCAGGAACTACCCAATCAAATTGAAAAATTCTTTTTGTGTTGGATAGTCCATTTATTGAGGAAGGTTTTAGGCTATATATCATCACGCTGCGACCAACAGGAGCAAATTCTCAGCGAATAATGTTGCAAAAACGGGGATAATTATTCATACTAAGGCTTCCGTTGTGTGCGCTGCGTAAACGGTTTAAGTTACTCAAAAAAATGTATTAAAGAATTATTTCTCTTTAAAACTTATGAAGTGAAAAAATTGTGAGGACGCTATGAAAAACACCTTTTTTCTCATCGCATGACAGAGACCCTCAACAGGTCAGTTAAATATTTCAGTTTGACGACGTGAAAGTCTACACTTTTGACAGTACGAAGTCTGTGGGGTCAGCTAGTCTTGTATATATGTGTAGAAATTGATAACCAATAAAGTCTTTATTAATATGAGAGATAGATACACATACATATACACGACTGCTCGTGTATATTTATGTATGTGTGATATGTGGTGTGGTGTATGTATCGCACTCTCAGAACGAAAGAGGCGCAACTCAAAAATAGTGATATTGAGTTAACAAAGTTAGAAACAAAGGTACTTATTGCTATAGGGTCGGAAAATTTGCTATCCTGTTTTTTTAACAATTAGTGCCTTTGTTTTACTATTCATCGCATTGAGCATACCTTTTTATGTCTCTCTAGGATTGTAACTCAATATCAC